>PISX010006989.1:0-92620 GCA_004024625.1 Mellivora capensis | reverse complement strand
ATAAGTCAGGGGAAAAACAACATCAGAGTCATTCTTGCGTCATCACCGTGTCTGATTTTGCCAAATTCTCTCCCACCAAGGGCACACGGGATCCGTGGACGTGAACGGCGGGAGGCGTGAGACTCAGGCTCGAGTTCCGCGTCAGTCAGACAGCTGTGTGTAAGGCCTTCTCTGATGGATATATATATATTTAAAAACCTTTCAGTCAAGAGAGATCAAAAGCTCCCCGGGGGTTGAAGTGAAAGCCCAGGACTGTTTATTAAATCTGAGGAAACCAGAACCCGGAGTGGAAAGCAGAAGACAGCACTAGTTCAGACTTGCCAGCGCGCTACTGAAATGTACCCCGTTAAGAGGGGAACGTGTCCTTTGGGCAAGAAAGTGCAAAATAATTTTTAATTCTGCAAGTGATATAGGGCTGCATTCTTCTCTTGAAGAATTGTTTTAAGTACTGGAATATTCTAAGTAAAGCTAAGATCACTCCCCCAAAGCACCAAACCCCTCTAAAAGAAGCGTTGCTTTTTCATGTTTTCAGTTTGGGGTGTATCCAGATCTTTAAAAATGCGTACACACACACACACACACACACACACACACGCAGAAATACACGGTGCATGTGCGTGTGTGTGGTTAAGCATGGAATCGATAAACGATATTCTTTCCTGCTGATATTGCAACCAAACAGTGTCTTGAAATGGTCATTTTTGTGGCTACTCTGCCCCTTCCATCATTTTACTGACACGTCCTACGCAGCCATCTCCAAGTTGACTTGAGATGAACATAGGTTGTCTAAGGAGGAATGAAAAGAGGACAGGAAAAAAATAATAAAGGGCCTGTGGGCACACGTGTGTACGTGTGCGTGTGTGTGTTCCTGTCTGGAAATCAGATGGGCAAGCCCTAAGGGAGCAAAACACGTGATGAAGGTATGCATAACGCGCCAGAGAGAAAGAGGAAGGGAAGACAGATGACAGCTCTGGCTTCCCCAAAGCCTTTCCCACTGCTATCATCCAAGAATAACTGTGGGTTGATGCTTTAAGGGTCTGACACAGAAGTCACTTAAAGATCTACGGATGCCAGGCAATGTCTGAATGATAACCTCGACATGTGTGAAATGACGCCCATGCCTCCAATGTTGGGAACACGATAGGGAGCGGTGTGGACCATGGCAAACGAGACTGTATGCCCTGATGGGAAAGCTGCTGGTCCCCAGCGGCTGCCGACTCCTGCCATGACCACGGGCAAGCAGGTAGTCAGATCTTTCCATTTTTAATGAGAAGTAGGGGAAAAAACTGGCATTTTTATGTAATGATCCTTGATATTTAAATGTTGACCATTTAAAACTCAAAATTTCAAAGCCACAACACTGCACAGCCCAACACTTGGCTGGCCACGCAGCAGGCTGAGTTGGGAGCACGGACACAGGTGTGTGACCAGGAACATTCTTTAACAAGTGACTATGTGGCCAACAGACAGTTCTTTTGGAAGGCATTGTGTCTTTGATAGGTAAAGACATTCCTGGCAACAACGGCTACTTGCTTTCCTCCATTTCCAGTTGGAAGGAGTTTCTGGGAAGGGATGGGATGAAACAACCCACGGAAACACCCTTTCCTTTTCTCATGTCTGAGGCATTTTGAATTTTACCAGAAGAACTTCCACACTGTGTCACTTGGAACTATATCGGCCACTGCTCTCCATATCCACTGACTGAGGACAGACGCTCCCCAGTTCCCCCGGGAAGGGGACACAGGCTCCTGATTACACACAAGAAGAGTTCTCAGAAGTCTCCCGGTGACCGCAGCCGACAAGTGTGCGTAATGGGACAACTGAGAAAACGAAGAAGGAAGGGAAGGGTCGGGCATCGGCTCCTCTGCTGTGCTCCACCAGGGGGGAGAGAGCACACACAGTGACGTGGAGACCATTTAACCGTGGACCATTTCCACCAAACTCTGTCTAGAGGTTTAAAACGTCTAGAGGCTGAGCACCACCGGAGTCTACCGATGCGAAAACAATCTCACCCCTGCACGAGTGAAGTTTGTTTCTTAACTAGTGGGGTCGAGCAGCAGACACTGGGGAGAGATGAACAAAGTTTAGGAGCCCACCACCGTGTTGGAAGTATCCATGATACACTTTGTGCAGAAATCGTGACTGATGACTTTCTGCGGGACACACCGCACATTTTGGAAATTCAGGATGTGCTGAGCTTCCGAGGCAGGCCCCTGGGGAAGGGGCTCCTCCTACCTTGAAGATGAAATCAGCCATCAGAGGTCCTGGAATCTTAAAGGTCTGCCTCTCTGAGCCCCTCTGGAATTCAACTGTGGTGTTTTCTATGACAAAAATTCCGGGGCTGTTAAAGCTGTGTTCTTTTTTGCTTCCTTGAAGTGTCTTTGATTCAATAACTAAAATTTGAAAAGAGAATTTAAATGAGAGGGCTGTCTTCAAAGCATTCTATCTCAAAAAATAACTCACTGCACGTATCAGCGTATGATATCAGCACAGTATCAAGGTACCCAAGATACCCGCTCAGTCTACGTTGACTCGGTGGGTGGGACACACGTGTCAGCTTCTGAGTTGTCTACAGCGGAGCTAGACGGGCGCCAACCTCATTGGTTAGGCCCCACTGGGTCCACTCCGCTCTTCGGGGCCTTTTCTACAGGGGAAAGAGAAAATGTCTCTTTCTTCCTATTTTTTCATGACGCTGGTGTTATTCAAAGTAAAGATATGTTCCTCATTTGATCATTGCTGGGAAGATCTTAAACCCAGTCTTTTATGTAGACAAAAATCACCATGAATTTTGAGTTTGCTTTTTTAAAAATAATAAACTTTTTGTGACTGAAATAATCAGAGATTCACAGGAAGACACCAAGATAGTAACGAGGTCCTCTGTAGAGTTTACCCAGTTTTGCCCAAAGCCGTGGTTGCGTCCTACGTCGCTAGAGTACAGTATCAACACCAGGAACTGTCACCGGTACAATGTGAGCGTTTGTACCACTTTCGACGGCAACTACTATACATCACTGTGCTCAAGATATGGAACCCTTACATCCCCACCAAGATCCCTGTCCTACCCGTGACTGCTTTCTTCACATTTGCTTTTATAGGAACAGAAGAGCTTTTAGATCTCCTACAGAAAAATGGTCACGGTTTAACCCAAATAGCATTTCTACTTTATTTACATTTGATCTTAGCCAAAAAGCTGAGAAATGATCTACTTTATTTAAAATGATTTTTCCTTCCTCCTTTTTTCCCCTTTCATTGTGTAAATATCACCATCCTTGGTGGATCTGGTCTGAGGTTGAAAGAGGCAATTTTTGTAAAAAAAAAAAAAAAAAAAAAAAAGCCAGGCTAGGGGTTGGGGCACCTGCATTTCTGACCCCAGCTCTATCTCTAAGCCTTGGGCTTTCGCTGCCTTATTTCTAAATGTGGCCTCAGAGCAGACAGTCCCAGGTACTCTTCTATTCTGAAACCTACACTTGGTTTGTGGCTATCAATGGTTCTTTGACCACCTTGAACAAAGGATACAACAGAACCCAAACCCCAGGAAAGCTGATGAAACACAACAAAACCATCTGGCACTGGGGCCTGCCATCTGCATGTGGCTGTTCTTGGCTCTTTTCCATTGATTTCTCTCTGCCCCGGGAGCACCTGCCAGAATCCAAGCGTCCCCGGACAGACTGTGCAACAGGCATGAGGAGACGTCCCTGATTACGCCTGACAGGCAGGCTAGGAAATTTTCTGGGAACTCTCCAAGGCTGGACAGGAGCTCCTCGATCTGCAGGAATCATTAGTGGTCAAAGAATACTGCTGGCTACTCACAGGCATACGGAACCCCAACCACGTTGGCCCTGATCTCCATGACCGCAGTACATTTTTGGAAAGTGTGAGATTAAATTCATTTCCTAGTTCCAATGAAGATATAAAGCTGAGTGTTATAAAGTGAGCTGTCAGTAAAAATGAGAAGGGGAGCCAGAGATGGTAAGACGTCCCTCCCGGGTGGATTATCCCTCTAACAGAAAGGAGCAGATGCCGTGAGCATTGTGGCCTTATCACGGACATGGAGGGAAGCTGGACAAAATCCATCCTCCCAGAAGGCCTGCAAAACACCAGGCTTCTAGGTTGAGTTCAGCCTGAAATGAGCTGACTAAATTCAAAAAGTGTTCTGTGCTGGGGTCAGGATTGCACGGCGTTAGCCTTCTGGGCTATCAGTCTGTAGCTATCTGCCGTCAGACTGCAGAGCTATGGCGCAATGTCAGAATCTGGGAGGAATGAAGACCAGTAGGACAGCCACCCTCTAAAACCAAAGGCCAGCATTTCTGTTAGTCCATTCTTCATGTTTTGTGTTTTGGTGTCAAGTCTCTTTCATCACTTTGGACAGCGTCCAAGACCTTGAGTGGCAAGGACATGAGAGCTCAAGGAGCAAAGCCAGTTTTCAAGTGCATGTGAATTATCCAAATCCAATATCCAATTATCCATATGCTTATGATAAAATGTCTTCATGGCCATGACTTTCAAAAGGCTTCCAGCTCTGTAGGTCATAAACACCAGCATACATAGGAGGTGGAAGCCAGGGGCTCTGACCTCTGTTGTGTAACGGGGTCAGAAGTGGGTGAACAGAGACAGGGGAAGTGATTTGATGAAGATGGAGTTCACGGGTACAAATGATTCTGACAACTGGGTTGACAAAGCCCATGTGATGAAGCTCTGGGTGGGGTGGAGGTTTTCAGTTTATGATGTCTTGGCTTCTCAAGTCTATTGCTAACCAAACACATTTAACGCTGAAATTTTGCTACAATAAAATCTCTTTTGCAGGAATCTTCTTAGGGCTTCCATTTTTGAAGTTTTAGGGAAATTCGGGACTATGCCAGTGGGATAATGCTGGGGCCAGGGGTGGAACGGGATTGGAAATTTAGGATCTATACACCTCCAGGCAATAGGTAAGATAGATATTCCATTCTGTGGAAAAGAAAGTGACACGAACATTTTGGGGTGTTCTAAGTTCTGTAGGATGTTAGCCTTTTAGAGGGCTGTAGTTAATACAGATCTTAAAAGTATGATTTATTACAGCCAAGTAAGCTTTATTTCAGGAATATATCTTCGTTTCAAATAAAAAAATTACGAAAACAGTTGTGTAAATCAAGAAAATAAAACCACTTCTATATTTAGATGTTCAGAAATGTTAACTAAGCCCTTTGTAAATGAAGCCAGCTCTATTCATCAGCGGAGAAGGATAACTTTCGGGAACCCTTCCAGAGTCAACTGCAAGACAGTTCAGAGGGGAAATTCCAAGCAACAATCCTGTCACCTTTGAAGACACGGCAACATTCTGAAACCCTGTTCTTGGAACAGTGCCAGTTTTGAGTATAAAGTTTTGTTTAATATGCCAGAACATATTTGCATGTAAATTAGTATGTTGCCACCACTACTCGTCTTGGCTTATTCTGTTTACCGTCTACGTCTTCTGTTTTGGAAGCTGAATTTTGGGGAACTGCCTTTAGCATCACAAGAATATTGGGCCCAGTCATCGAATATTTTTTTAAACATCTTTCTGATATGCCATAAAACCCACATGCCGTAAAATTCGCCCATTTATAACCCAGCTTAACGATTTCAGTATATTCACAGAGCTGTGAAAATATCACGAGATCTAAGTTTAGCACATTTTTGTCATCCCCAAAAGAAACCCTATACCCACCAGCAGCCATGCCCCCTTCTCCCCACCAACCCGAGTCCCCGCAGCCCTAGACAACCACCAAGCTACTTTCTGTCTCCATAGATTTGCTTATTCTGGACATTTTATATAAGTGGAATCACATGTGGCCTTTCACAACTGGCTTCTTTCACACAGCATCGTGTTTTCAAGGACCATCCATGGGTAGCGTATGTCATATCCAGTCTTTGTTACAGCTAAATAATATTCTGCATGTGCCACATTTTATTCATCTGGCCATCAGCTGGTGCACATTTGGGTGGTTTTCACTTTAGGGTTATTATGAATGGTGCTCCTTTTAAGATTCAACGATCCATATTCTTGAATCCCAAACCATATGTGCCAACGGGAGCCCTCCAATGATTCACAAAATTTGGATCTGAATGGGTTTTTTTTTTCCTATTTTCAAAAATCAAGTTCACACTTATAAGGATGAAGATTTACTCTCATCAAGAGATGTAGGCTTTAAGCCATTTTACAAAGCTTAGTAAAAGTTTTGCTGTTTCCTTATAGAGAAAGCCGTGAATACAGTGTCCATTATAGAACTGTAAACATTATAGTATTTTAGAAAAAAAAAAAGTGGTCCCACCCTTTTAGTCCTAATTGATAAAGTTATGGGTAAAAAAAAAAAAAAAAAAGGGCGGGGGGGGGTGCTTTCAAACAATGGTTCACCCTTACGGCCCCAAAGATATTCTCTTGCTTCTCTGATTGAGATCACCATGTACTACAGAATTTCTTACTTTTTCAAGATTTTAATCTACGTTATTGGTGATCTTAAATTTACTTAAACATTTTCACTTAAACTTTTCTCAAAGAACATTTCTGGTTGGAATATTACTATGGAATTCAAAATACCCAAACACACACACTTAAAAGCTACCAAAAACATTTGATGCTTGTGGCCCAGAGAAAATTTTACAAGTCCCAAATCTTTAAAAAAAAAAAAAAAAGGCAAATCTATGTAGCACTTTGATCCCATGGACCTTGATTTGCGAAGCTTTAAAATAGTTGTTAAGTACTATTTTGTACTTTCATGGAAAGAGGCGGCTGAGCTCAGTACACTTTTTCAAGGCCAGGGAGCCAGTCTTGGCAAAGACTCATTCTCCTGTGAAAGACACAAGAAAGTCCTGCCTCTGGCCACAAGGAGACCTTGGGAAAGAAACAGACAAACTGTGCTCTTTCCTGTTCTGTTAGGTCCTAAGAGACCAAAGAACAAAGAGGAGACGCCATCTGACTTTGGCCAAAGAAACAGTATAGTGGCAATCTTCTATCAATTCAGACTCCATATTCTGGGAAACCAGTGTTTATTTTCACTGCCCCTGGACCTGAAGTTGCAATGTGTTGGCAACAAAGCTTATACTTTTCAGCTATAATCACTGATATGGTTCTGTGTCTTAAAAAAAATAATTTTTGTCCCAAACCTTTGGAATTTCCAGAAAACTCTTGAATGCTATTCTACTCTCCCCATAAAAATAGTTTATTTCCCATATAACTTGATTTCCTCTCCCACGAGGAGATTAAACCCAAACTGGTATGTTTCCAAACACTGGGACATGAGAACAGAAAAATTCACGGTATTGATCATTCCCTAGTGATACAGATAATTTCAGAGTGGTTGGCAAAATCCTTGAGATATTTTCCTATCTACCCATTAACACGAAGAAAGATTTTTTTTTTTTTTGCTAAATAAACTATCAGGAAATAAAAACATGTTAGGATTAAATTGTACTTACAAAGATGTGCTGGTCCTTTCACTGTAATTCTTACACTTCGACTTCCCAGAGGTACAGCAATTACATTTTCTTCCCCTAGGAAAGAAAGCGGGACAAATGTAGTAAAACTTATGCAAGAAAGGCCTATGGAGATAAGCAAGTCAATCAAAACCGGGAGCATTTGCAAAGGATTCTTTAACTACACTTCCCTCTTACAGTCAAGAAATCTCTGCAAAGCAACTACTGTGTATAAGCCATATTCACACTACCTATAATTTCATTTAAATGTATTTAAAAAAAATTAAAGAAAAGTTAAAATAAATACCCTGGCCTACCACCTCAACTGCCCCCCCCCCAAGGCCTTATCCACGTGCTTTGATGGGGGAGGGGGTTTGGGGAAGATCCTCAAACTGGGGCCCTTGGGCCAAGTCTGGCCACACCCATTCACTTTAGGCTGCTTGACCCTACTGGAAGATAGAGTTGAGTAGTTGTAACCAAGGCAACAGAGCTCCTAAAACCCAAATTATTTACTTTCTAGTCCTACCCGGAAAAAAGTTTGATGATCCCTGGCCTAGATCATTACCTTGGGGCAGTCCTCTGGTATTACACACTCTGAAATTAATTTTTATGGCTGCATAATAATCTAGACTCATATATAAAATTTTACCGCAGTAGGCCCTGACTTGAACACTAAGCCTGTTACTAAATGGCATTAACATATTGCCAATGATATGAATTACTTCAAGCAGATGTTGTTTTTGTTTGTTTCATTTAGAGAGAACAAATTTTTTGGATACGCTCTGGGGCAAAACTGTTGGATCGAAGGACGTTACTATGTTTGCTGACTTGCTTATACGTTTTTATTAAATAAAAATATCGGTTTATTATTGAAAATTTAAAAATGCAAATAAGCAAGAAGATAAAATGAAACTATTTCTAATCCTGCTGCCCAGAGATCATCACTTCTAACATTTGGATAAATATTCTTTTCAAATTTTGTTTGTTTTTTTTTCCTGATATACATACATGCAAAATATATGCATACAGGTAAAATACATACATGCATACATACATGCAAAAAAACCCCAAAACAAAACATAGACACTATGTAAATGTCCACCATTATAGGAGAGATGAAACAAACAATGATATTTCTGTACTAAGGAATACTCTGTGCCTGATAAAAACAATGATAAGAAGCTATAGGACTTGATATGAAAAGAAAGCCAACATACATATTGATGAATAAAAAAGAAAGTTAAAAAGCAATATATGGGTAATGATTTCTTGGATGTGACACCAAAAAGTACAGGAAACACATGAAAAAAAAACAAATAAACCAGACTACATCACAGTTAAATTTTTGTGCATCATAGGATACCATCAACAGAGTAAAAAAAGAACCCATGGAATGGAGAAAATATTTACAATATTACAAAATATTATCACATATCAGATAAAGGGTTAATATCCAGAACACATAAAGAAATTGTATAATTCAACAAAAACAACAACGAACAAACAACCCAAAAAAATGAGCAAAGGACTTAAACAGATATTTCTCTCGACAGAATATACAAACGGTCAACAGTTGCATAAAAACATGCTCAACTTCTTTAGGGAAATGCAAATCAAAACTATAATGAGATCCCACTTCACATCCAATAGGATGGCCATTATAAAAAAAAACAAAACAGAAAATAATCCTCAGGATGAGAGGAAATTGGAATCCTTATGAACCACTGTTGGGAATATAAAATGGTTCAACCATTATGGAAAATAGTTCCTCAAAATATTATATACAGAATTACCATATGATTCAGCAATTCCACATCTGGGCTTATACCCATAAAAACTGAAAGCAGGGATTCAAACAGATGTTTGTACACCCATGTCCACAGCATTATTTACAATAGCCAAAAGGTGGAAACAACCCAAGTATCCATAAACAGATGAGTGGGAAGCTATCATGTGGTACATACATACATACATACATACAATGGAACATTATTAAGCCTTAAAAAGGGGGCACTTCTGACACATGCTATCCAACATGGATGAACCAGGAAGATGTTATGTTAAGTGAAATAAGTCAGTCACAAAAGGATAAATACTGTATCATTCCATTCATAGGAACAGTCAAGTTCATAGAGACAGAAAAGTATAGCAGTGTTTCCCAGGGGTTGTGGTAGGAGGCAATGGGAGAGTTCTTGTTTGTTTAGTGGGTACGGACCTTCAGTTCTGAAGATGAAAAAAGCTGGAGACAGACTGTGGTAATGGTTATATACCGCCTGAATGTATTTGATGCCACTGAACTATATACTTAAAAGTGACTAACACGGTAAATTGTATGTTATACATATTTTACATTAAAAAAATGCATGAGGCACAAACTCATTGTAAAGTACATGTGTTTAATATTGCATTTTCATGTATATATTTACAGAAATATATACATATATATAATACTTAATATTGTGTGTAAATGCATAGAATAACATTGTAGATACATAATATGAAAATTCATAGCACTGTGCAAGTCCATATTAGTAAATGACAGAGTGGGATTTTAATTATTTAAACCTTTAAATTCATGGAAGAGTTTTCACCAAACCTTTGACACTGGTTACCTCTAGGGAAAGAAATGAAAGTTCCAGGAATGAAGGAAGAAGAACGTAGTTCTATATTCTCTGTTTTGTATAGTGACAACATACTAATGAGTTACTTTTCAAATACAATATTCAAAAGCTAAAAACATGTTTTACAAAAGAAGATAGAAAATGGAAAAAAAAAAAAAAGGACTGGGGCCCAAAAGTTTTACTGGGTGAGTTTTGCACATCTTAAGTAAAAGGTAAGCACATAAAAAGAAGACTGAAAGGTTCTCAGAAATGTACAACTAAAACTACATTGAGATATGACCTCATGCATGTTAGAATAGCCATAATCAAAAAAACAAGAGATAACACATGCTGGCATGGATTTGGATGAAAGGAAACTTTTGGGCACTGCTGGTGGGATTAAAAATAGGAACAACCCCTGTGGAAAACAGTATGGAGTATCCTCAAAAACTAAAACTAGAGCAATTATATGATCTAGCAATTCCACTTCAGGGAATATATCCAAAGGAAAGAAAACATGAACTCAAAAAGGTACCTGCACCTGCTTGTTCACAGGCGTTATTTACAAGAGCCAAGACATGGAAACAGCCTAAGAGTCCATCAGTGGAGGAAAAGATATAAGTGGTGGTAAACATGTATACGATGGAATTTTACTCAGCTATTAAAAACTGAGGAAATTCTACCATTTGCAAGAACATGGGTGGAACTCAAAGGCATTATGCTAAGTAAAATAGATCAGATGGAGAAAAACATTGTATGATTTCAACTATATGTGGAATATAAAAACAAAGCAAAACAAAAACAAACTCATAGTAAAGCAAATCAGACTGGTGGTTACCAGAGGCAGAACATGGGGGGAGGAGGAATAGAAGAAAGTGATTAAAAGATATAAACTTCCAGTTATAAGATAAAAAAGACTAAGGATGCAATGTACAACAGGATGACTATAGTTAACAGTGATGTGTAACACACAGGAGAAATTTTCTCATCACAAGGAGAAGTTTTTTTTTCCTTATTCCTTCTCATTATATCTATATGAGAAGATGGATGTTAGCTGAACTTACCATGGTACTCATGTCACAATATATGCGAGTCAAACCACCACGTTGTGTGCCTTAAACCTATACAGTGATGCTTGTCATTTATTTTTCAATAAAACTAGAGAAAAAAACTATAGCCTCCAAAAAAAGGTCTGAAGGTATTCTGATATTAGATAAATAAACTGCTTTTGTGCATTCTAATATTTAATTGTTTTTAACTATATTTTATAACTAATATATGTTATACTTACGTAAATGTTAATAGGTTAATATACAATATTTTATATATTATATATAAACATAAACTCTAATATTTATTCCTAGTCTGTCTTCTGAAAATCCAAAAAATATTAATCAACTCAATAGCAATGAACATCCTTGCATCCATGTAGTGTCTCCTAATACCAATTCCCACTAAAAAGAACCAAGGATTCTTTAAGAAATGGTTCGATCCTGATCTGGGTCGGAAAAGGAACTAGCTAATCTTAGAATTTTGTTATGGAATAATAAAAGTAAGGGAGCTCCCAAAGACATGAGTCATGTGAACTGAACTAAAGTTATGTGAAAGGATTTCAGGGTCAACATAAAGGGTATCCAATTTGGCAAAAAGGTGACAATTTGAACATGAATAAGAATGGTAACTGAAATGAAGTGAATCACATGAAATATGTTTAAATCCTTAAGTCCTTAATAACACCAAAAGAAATTATTGGTCATACTCTGAGGATGCTACCAACCAGCTCATTTTTTGGAAAACTGATAAATAAGGGCAAAAAAAAAAGGGCAAAAAAAAAGCATTTACTATGCCTTTCCACACAAACTGTACTTCGGGGAAACCAAATAGTTGATGCTGTGAAGTTTTTCTTTGTAGAAGTACCCAAGCTGATAAATGAAGGACTAATATATTATCATCATTTAAACATTAATTATCCATACCTATAGCATCACAGTAAGATAGAAAACCATACAGTATGTGTCTCATAATATGATGCAATAGGAAGTACATAACAGCAAATTTAAAGCATTCTTACCAAAACAAACACACACATCTGAATATGATCAAGCCTCTATATCTAACAACCTACTTACAGGAAATATAGGGTACAAAGGAACATACTAAACCACATCATGGAAATGTAAAGAGAAAAATATAAATTATGGGTACATCTGTAAGACAAATGAGCAGCTTCCTTAACAAATAAATATCAAGGGGGAAAAAAGGACATACTTATAATTACAAACAAATTAAGAAACATAATTAAGGATAAAAAGAGAGGAGGACGTACTTATAATTTAAAAAAAGAATTGAGAGACATATAAATGCAACATACAGATCTTATTTAGAGACTGACTTGAATAAGCAAGCAAAAATGATGGAGTAAGGAACTCTGAAAACTACACCTCCATGAAAACGCTAGAAAAAATTGTCAGAATCAACATTTTCAAAATTTTGCAAATTAACTACGGCTCGCAGCAATCTGGGCAAAATTTACTCAAGAAAAACACTCGGTAAGAACAACAAATTTTATGGCATTTAAAATTGCCTAGTCCCCTATCCCCCATTCCCAGCCTCTGCTATAACCTTGAAAACCAGCATCCCTTAGTCATTGCGAAAATCAGCAGCCTGTAAGATGCCACAGGGGCAGATTATGGTTGGAGCTCCTTCAAAGCTCCAATTCTCAACTGTCATTATTTGACCTGAACAATGGTTCCTTGGAAGACCTCACTCACAAAGCTGTCTTTATTTTACCTACCTAGGAGCTTGCCCAGTACAAACAGCCCTTTCCCAAGGGGCACTTGTCCAAAACAATCAGAGGCAATTGTTTAACATTGAGGCTACCCAAGGTGGTAGATAACAGTTGAAGAAAATAACAAGCTATCCAAAAGCTTAAAAGAAAAATCTGAGGAATAGAGATGTCTACATGGGGGCTTTGAAAAGTGCCAACATACTCCGGGGAATCTAGAAGGCCACACATATGCAGAGGGCCGTGTGCATACTCAGAAAAGACCTGAGAAGGCCCTAAATTCTCACCTCTGGCTGACCTTGAGACTCTGCAATAAGCAGGAAGTGAAGGCTATAATAGAGTTGTCAACTGCCTGGTGGAGTGTTGAACTGTGTGTTAACACACATACAGAGCCCCTTAATGAAGACTTATTGATTTTAGACATTTTAAGTCTCTATCGAATTATTAGCTGACCACTAAACCAATCGAGCAGAGACTTCAGTAGCTACATGTGACAAAGAATACAGACTTGGGGCGCCTGGGTGGCTCAATGGGTTAAAGCCTCTGCCTTCAGCTCAGGTCATGATCCCAGGGTCCTGGGATCTGGGCTCTCTGCTCAGCAGGGAGCCTGCTTCCCCTCCTCTCTCTCTGCCTGCCTCTCTGCCTACTTGTGATCTCTGTCTGTCAAATAAATAATAAAAATAAAATCTTAAAAAAATACTGACTTTAAAAAATGGATTTAAAAAGTTCCTTAACACACAGGAGCAACAAACAACAAAAAACTTGGAGGGGGTAGAATTTGATTTCCAGACATGCAACATTATATTTAGAATTCCAGTTTTCAACAAAAAAGTTACAAAACCTACAAGAGAACAAGAAAATATGGCCCATACACAGGAAAAATAAAAACAACCAATAGAAACTGTCTCTGAGTAAGCCCAGAGTTGGAATTTTAGACAAAAGGTTTAAATAAACTACATTAAATATGCTCAGAGAAATAAAGGAAACCATATTTAATCCAAACAAGTAAACTATAAGATAATATTTATGAGATGATCTGAGACAAATGAACACAGACTGGGTATCTGATGACATTAAGGAATCATAACTAATTTTTAGATGTAGTAATGGCTTTGTGATTCTGTTTTTAAAAAGAGTCTTAATTTAGAAGAATAAAGGTCTAAGATTTAAAATTTATACTCTAGGCAAATATATATAAAAATAAAATAGGAATCATGTATGATTGCCACACAAAGTTTAACTTAAGGCAAAAATACATTAAATAAAGGAATATCACTTCAAAATAATCTAGGGAATAATTCAGCTATCATGACCTTCATATATGCTTTAGATAAATGGTACAAAAATATATGAAGTAAAATCTATAGGAAAGAAAGGAAAAAATGGGAGAAAATCCCTATTAATAATAAGACAATAACACGTATCTTTTATTGATGGATATATGAGAAGGTATTTCGTAGTAAATTAAAAATAACTTAAAACATAAGAAAATGCTCAGAGTTATGCAAAAGTAATATAATAAAAATACACTTGAAAGTTTTAATCCAACCTTTTAGCAAATTACAAAGACTGATAACATCCCACATTGGAAAAACTGGAGAAAACAGTTGCTAAAACTATGAGTGGGAGTGTAATTGGCAACATGTTTGTGAATGGCAATCTGGCAATATCAACCCAAAATGTTAATATGCAGCCCATTTGATTCCACAATTGCCTTTTCCAGAACTTTTCCTACGAAAAAAATTTTATAATTGTGCAAAGATGGATGTTTAACATACTTTATATACATAAAATCACAACTCTTTGCAATATTTACTGCAGCATTTTTGAAATAATAATGGACATCAGAAATCACATAAACATTTATGAATGGAGGGTTTGTTAAATAAATGTTGACATATTCATCAGAAGGACCACATCAGTCTATGTATACCAACACAGAACTAGGTCCATGATACAGTATGAAGTGACAAAGACTATTTAGGATGGTAAATATACACACATCTTAGACACACACACCATCATGTCACTAGTGCTTCTCTGAGGTCTAGGAATATGAATGATTTTTGTGTTGTTCCTTATGAATTTTCTGTATTTCCAAATTTTATATAATAAAAATGTATCGATTTTATTCTCCGATGTTATTTTTAAAAATTGATCAGTTAATTGTCCGATGGCTTCAGATTTTAAGATGGCATTTATACTATTAGAGGGTGACAAGGATCTCCAAGTAGAGTCAGAGTGACTACAATTCTTTAAAGGCTGAGGCTGGCCAACATGTTAAGGACAATAACCAAACTATGAACTTCACTGGTATTATTTAAGGTAAAAGAGTTAAAAATATTACATCAATGAAAGGAAAATATTACATCAATGAAAGACACAGAGTACAGACACCTTTTTGAATTTTTATTCACATCTGACTTCTTTTCAAGAAATACTTCTATTTAGAAGTAATAAAAAAGTATCAAATCACTATGCTGTACACCTAAAACTAATATAACATTGTGTGTCAACTACACTAAATTAAAAAATTAATAATAAATACCAAAGTAGCACATTATAATTATCTGAAAATTTGCTTCCAAAGCCTTTTTCAGACTCTCTAATGAAATTTTGGTGATGACTATTGCTAACATTGCTGTATGGTATATTTAAAAGTGACTAAGAGAATAGATTCTAAAAATTATCTTGGTATAGTTCATTAGCTATTCCTGATTTTAAAAAAAAAGAACTCTCAGTAAATAAAATAAATCAAATGTTTTAAAAATCAAGTGATTTTTAAATGCCAATAATGGGAAGCCTGAATGGCTCAGACGGTTAAGCATCCGACTCTTGATCTCAGCTCAGGTTTCAATCTTGGGGTTGTGAGTTCAAGCCCTGGGTTGGACTCCTGGATGTGGAGCCCACTTAAAAAAGAATGCCAGTAATATGATTAATATACTTTATGCTTAAATATTAGAAACACTGTTACTTAAACAGGGAAATGAGAGGACTTTAATTACCACCATTTGATTTAGGATCTTCAGGGAGACTAGCCAAAGTAACTGGGCAAGAAAAAATAGTCTAAGCACTAGAAATCAGGAGGAGATTAATACGTGCATACCTCATTTTATTTGCATATTGTCGATATTGCCTTTTTTCTTTCTTTTCTTTTCTTGTCTTCTTTTTAAAACAAAGTAAAGGTTTGTGGCAACACTGCATTCAGCAAGTCTATTGGTGCCATCTATCCAATAGCATTTGCTCACTTTATGTCTGTCTGTCACATTTTGGTAATTCTCACAATATTTCAAATTTTTTCATTATTATATTTGTTATAGTGATCTATGATCAGTAATTATGACTCACTAAAGGCTCAGATAACAGGATTTTTTAGCAATAAAGTATTTTAATTAAGGTATATATTTTTTTAGATATAATGCTATTGCACACTTCATAGACTATGATATAATGTAAACATAACTTTAACATGCACTGAGAAACCAAAAATTCACTTAACTACTTTATTGTGATATTCACTTTATTACAGTGATCTGGAGCTGAACCTCCAATATCTTTTAGGTGTGACTACGTTCAAAAGTTAGTAGATTTCAGAAATACTACAATAATCTGAAAACATAATGGAAGAAAATATCCCATTTGCAATGGCAAGAAAAAACGATGGAATACATTGGAATAAACTTTTTAAGAATGAGCATGACCTACAAAAAGAAAATGTTAAATCTCTCTCTAGACATAAAAATGCCTTGAGAAAAAGAAAAGGAAAAGATTAATTCATTTGACATAAAATTTAAACATGAAATTGTCAAAGACAGAAAAAATTATAATTACAGATAGTTTCCTTAATATACAAAGAGTGCTTACAAGTGAATAAGAAAAAAACATAAATTAACAAGAAAATTGGCCAAATGCTTGAAAAACAGTTCAAAGAAAAGGAATTAAAATTATAAAAAGCTTATGAAAAGATGCCCAACTCAGTGGTAATCACAGAAATCCAGATTGAAAATAAGATATACTTCATTTATTCCATTAGTAAAAATGAAATGCTCTCATAAATTTTAATTTATGAAGACAGCAGTAAATCTTACTGGAGGAAAAATTGGCAGTATCTTTGAAAAATAAAAACATATAAACAAAGATAAACTTGTATAAATGTGAAGCCTAGCAAAACTAAGAAAAAACCCTAAACGTTCATTAATATGGGTCTGGTTAAATAAATCATGGCACATTTTTCTAGATCAACATTTTAAGAAGATAAAGTGGACTTTTGAGAACCAACAGGCCCAAAAGCTCAGTGATAAAATTAAGTCGTAACAAAAATTGTATGGAATTATCAATTCTGTTTTGCCTTCAAATGCATAAATGTGCAGAAGGTCTGTGTTATATTATGCATAGACACTACAGTCTGAGGTTGTAAAGATTTCGAAAAAGTGCTAAACCCAAGTGACGTGCCCAAATAGGTTTTCATCAGCTCTGGAAAGCATTCCAAAGCACATCCATTTTCAAGACACATTTGTATTATGTATATAACATGCTGTGTGTTTACTGCAGAAAATTTAGAATATCCAGGCAAAGAAAATAAGCAAGTCATGAATGAATCGCAATGCCAATATGTTATCATATTAGTGCATTTTCTCCTTGGGGCAGGGGGAAGCCGTTGAGTATGTATAATATATATTAATAATTTATTATGGAAAAATGAAGGAATTTTTCTGTAGAAATACAAAAAGGCACAGAAGGATAGAAAGTAGAAGGAAAAGCTACCCCTGTGACCTCACAAACTTCAGACCAATTCCGTGTTTTAGAGGTATAACTACTAGCAGTTGCTTGTATTACAGATGTTTGCAGTGTGTGTGTGTCTGGGTGTGTGTGTGGGTGTGGGTGTGTGTCTGTGTCTGTGTGCTTCAACTATCACCCACTGACTCTTACACACTCAAGGGAAACCTCTCAGACCAGAACCCTTGTCGTTTGATTTTAGCCAGAATGCTCCAATCTGGGAACAAATCTTCTTCTGTGTAGAAGGCACGAATCCCCAGTTGTCCACCGTATTAACCTTGGAGACAAATACACACTGTAGAGGAGCTGGGCAAGGCTTGGAATGGGGACAACCTAGAAGGGACCACTGTAAAGGATTTAGTGTCCTTAGAATTATGGAAAAACAAATCTACATGATACAGCATCAAATGTCTTCTCCTCCGAAGCTCAATGCCCTCCCATTTCTGTAACTCTCCCACACCATTTGATGCATCAAGGCTCCGTGATGCTTTTATAGGGCAGTACCTCCCAGAAGCACCTGGAGAGCTTGTTAAAACACAGATCCCTGCTCCACCCACAGAAATCCTGACCCAGAAGTTTCAGGTGGTGCCCAAGAACCTGCCAATCTAGCAGCCCCCCGGAGGAGCACTGCTTTGCATGGCACTGATTCTGAGTGGGGCATAGAGAGGACAATTCCAGGTCACAGTGACAGGAAGGGAGGACTGCTCCATAGTCACAAATCTGTCAGCATTTCTTCACCATCCCGCAGGAAATGGCGACGCTCTGACTCTGACCAGAAATGCAGGAAGAACTCTAGAATTCTAGTAAGAGAGAGGATTTTGAGGTGGGGGGGGGGCAGCAGGACTAAAGTCTCCACAGCAGTAAGAATTGTTAACGGGTTTTGTGAAAGCAGTTTCAGTCACGCAGTGGGCACAGAAGACTGTGGTTTGAAAAATAAAATGACGGATGGAGGAGTAGAGAGACAGGAAGCACAAACAGATTTTCCAAACTCTGTCGGCAAAGGTAGGGGAAAGATTAGGGTGTTAGCTAACGCTGTGGAGAATTTAAAATACATATATATTTTATATATAATTCACACAAGTCTTCAACTTACACCTTGTTGATAGCACTCATCATCAGGGAAGTACGAATAAAACCACAGTGAGACATCACCTCCCCCACCCCCCGACCCCCCCACCCCCGTCAGAAGGGCTAAATGCAAAAACAGGAAATAACGAGGGCTAGTGAGGACGTGGAGAAAGGGGAGCCCTCGTGCACTGTGGGTAGGAACGCAAACTGGGGCAGCCACTCTGGAAAACAATATGCAGGTTCCTTAAGAAATCAACAGTAGAACTACCATATAATCCACTAATTCCATACTGGGTGTTTACCCCAAGAAAGTGAAAATACGAATTCGAAAAGATATAGGCACCCCTAGGTTTACTGCAGCTTTATTTGGAATAGCCAAGATATGGAAGGATAAAGAAGATGTGAGATAGATAGATAGATATTTATCTCTCTCTCTCACACACAGGAATATTACTCCACTACGAAAAAGAACGAAAGCTTGCCATTTTCAACGACATGGACGGAGCTCGAGAGTATGATGCTGAGTGAAATAAGCCAGAGAAAGACAAATCCCATATGCTCTCATTCACATGTGGAATTTAAGAATCAAATGAACAAACAATGAAAAAAAAAAAAAAGAAACCAAGAACACACTGGTGGTTGCCAGAGGGGAGGGGGTTGGGGAGTGGGTGACAGCGGTGAAGGGGACGGAGAGAACATCTACTGCGATGAGCACTGAGAAATGTACAGAACCGCTGATTCACACTATCGTGCACCTGTAGCTAGTAGAACACTGTATGTTAATTACACTTAGATTTTAAAAAATTATATTTTTTATTATTTATTTTTATGATTTATTTAAGATGGAAGAAATCTGGGATCTCTTTTAACCCTGATGGGAAAGGAAGAGAGAGAGAGATGGAGGAGAGACAAGGGATGATGGGTGGAGTGAGATCTCTAAGGAAGCAGAGGGGCTGGAGTCCAGGACGCAGATGGGGCGATTAATTAGCCCTGGAAAGGAAGACAGACACTCGTGCCTCTGTAACAGGAGGGAGCAAGGAGTGGCTGTGAGCAGCTGTGGGGCGAGGTCTCTTCTGGTGATTTCTGTTTCACTAAGATTTTTTTTCACAATCTTCTTTGGAGTCTAGCATAGAATCAGTTTTTGTATAGGGTCCATAGCTGCTTAAAAAGACAGTATATTCCCTCAAAATGCAATGTTCAGTGATACCGGTTAATATAACAATCATTACACTGTGCAGACCCTACGTGTAATTTTTACTGACTTAACAGCGGTTTAACTTCTTTCAATTTCTTCCTATACTTCTTTCTGCTTTATGTATTTTGATGTAATGGCATTTGCACGCAAATTTTTAAGACCAATTTTTCTCATTGATGGATATAAAATACTTACCTTTGATTTGGGTGGGCTTTTTTTTTCTTTTTGCCTGAAATTCTACTAGCTCTGATACAAATACTGCTAGCATGCTTTGTCTGTCTTGTCTATCACAACGGGCCACTTTTAAATCCCAAACAGCCTCCTGGTCAGTTCCGCTTCAGTCTAGAGCTACCCAGATGTAGACACCAGGTTGGAGGGAGGAATCGCTTGTAAATATCGTGGGAGAAGTCTGCTAGCTGGGCTTCAGAACAGGCTAAGTATAGACCACTTGAAGTCTCCTATCGCAAGTTTGCAAAAGAGGCCACCAATCAGATCTGATCGTGAGGCTGCTTTATGATATACCTTCTGATGGTGTAGACTCTAATGTTGAGAACAGTCCCACAACGTTGACGGCAACAGGTCCCTCTGTCCGGGAACATTCAGATTTCGTGGTGGGTGTTTGATGCCGCTGAACACTTTCAGTGTTTGAACTTTCCAAAACTTTTTACTTGAAATTCGGGGTGAGAGATTTTTGGATATTGCTACTCACTGGGCCATCTGCCAGGGACCGCTTCTTGTCACATGTTACACGTCCTCTGCATTACTGTTACTCTACAAACCACCTGGAAAGGCAGCGTGGATGGGGGGTTAAGATCCCCGATTCTGGAGCCAGACAACCTGGCTGGAAATACTAGCACCGCCACTTAAAAATGCTGTGTGAACTCGGGCACGTTTCTTACCTTCTCTGAGCTTCAGTTACACCTGTAAAATGAGGACAATAAGCATACTTGTTTCAAGGGGGTTTTGAGAGGTACTATATGCACGAGGCTTAGAGGGGAACTTAACCACCAGTAGGGTTGGGTTAGTGTAAGTCATCAGACCTCACTGAGCACCTGCTATGCCCCAAGAATGATGCCAGGTAATTTGAGATAAATTACACCTCCTTTATTCTAATAAAAGCCCTTTCCTACAAGTAAAAAAACTGGATTTTTCCCCCAAGTTTAAATGACTTTCCCAAGATTGCAGAGTTCCAAGGCAGTAGAGCTGAGGCTAGAACCAAAAGCTACACTCTGAGCCTGAACTTCTGCTGTGAGACCCGATCATAATTGTGTAAACCCAAACTCACTCATCAGAAGAACATTTATTACAGACTTCCACTTCATGGGTTTCACTTGTTTGATTTTGCAATCACTGGGCTGACCTAAGGATCCATTAAATTTGCTTCCACGGACTTCCCTCCCACACATAAATGCTCAAATCCAGCTGTTCCATCATTTTTTTTCTATGTCTCATTTCCTGCTGCAGATCACAGTTTTGCTAAGTAGCAAGATGTACAGGAAGTAAACTGTCCACACAATATTAACTAGTCAATAAACATCAGTTTCAGCCCAGAAGGACTGTAATTTATGTCAGATTGTTTACTTTCACTATAATGTCCAACTAGAACGGCAACAACCTAAATATGTCCGTTCCGTGGTATTACAAGAAAAGAGAAGCTTTACTCCCCCTTTGACAAACTCATTCCTACTGTTCCATTGCTGGTTTTTGTTTTTCAATTTTTTAAATTTAGTCGGTTGGAGGTTTTTGGCTGAATAAAAGTTTCCGTCAAGCATTTTTCCTATTACTTTCCTTGACCCTGCATTTATTTTCTCTTTCTGTTCTTTTTTTAAAAGATTTTACTTATTTATTTGTTTGATAGACAGAGATCACAAGTAGGCAGAGAAGCAGGCAGAGAGAGAGAGGAAGGGAAATAGACTCCCTGCTGAGCAGAGAGCCCGATGCGGGACTCGATCCCAGGACCCTGAGATCATGACCTGAGCCAAAGGCAGAGGCTTAACCCACTGAACCACCCAGGCGCCCAACTCTTCCTGTTCTTAAGGTGAAAACACACACAACCTCCCAGCCCACAACACTGTCCATTCCCAAGGAACAAAGGTGTGTTTTTAAAAAGGAAGGAAGGTATCTTAATAAATGCTAATGTGAATAATAATAACCACATAATGGAAACATTGGAAAGAATGAGACCGTGGTTGCGAAACCATTTTGTAAGCTGAGAAACAACAGTGTTTGTGAATGTGCTCAAATTCCTATCACCACTCGGTGTCATTTACACTAGAAGGAGGTGGTGTGTGGACACTGTGCAGAATGGGGGCTGACAACTTTTCAAAGTCAGGTACTCAGTTTTGATAAAGTTCACCTGTCGCTCTATGCAGGTAGGAGGGGATTGTGGGAGGTGAGGGAAGGGAAAGTCAGTGTATGGAGACACCAGTCCCACAGGTGGAGGACTGTCCACACTGCCTTTTGAAGCTGGAGGTGAGACCAATGAGACATGCCAATGACAAAGGAGGGAATGTCAAATTCAGAAACTGACAACCACTTCTGAAAAGGAGAGAAGGGTATTAGAGAATCGATTCCATTTTCTATAGCATCGAGAAGCATAAGATACCTGGGAATAAACCTAACCAAAGAGGTAAAAGATCTGTACTCAAGGAACTACAGAACTCATGAAAGAAATTGAAGAAGACACAAAAAGATGGAAAAACATTCCATGCTCATGGATTGGAAGAATAAACATTGTTAAAATGTCTATACTGCCTAGAGCCATCTATACTTTCAATGCCAACCCAATCAAAATTCCACCAGCATTTTTCAAAGTGCTAGAACAAACAGTCCTAAAATTTGTATGGAACCAATAAAGACCCCGAATCGCTAAGAAAATGTTGAAAAAGAAAAACAAAGCTGCGGCATCACGTTGCCTGATTTCAAGTTTTACTACAAAGCTGTGATCACCAAGACAGCATGATACTAGCACAAAAACAGACACACAAACCGATGGAACAGAGTAGAGAGCCTAGATATGGACCCTCCTCTCTCTGGTCAAATAATCTTCGACAAAGCAGGAAAAAATATCCAGTGGAAAAAAGACAGTCTCTTCAATAAATGGTGCTGGGAAAATTGGACAGCTACGTATAGAAGAATGAAACTTGGCCATTCTCTTACACTATACACAAAGATAAACTCAGAATGGATGAAAGACCTCAATGTGAGGCAGGAATCTATCAAAATCCTAGAGGACAACATAGGCAGTAACCTCTTCAACATTGGCCACAGCAACTTCTTTCAAGATATGTCTCCAAAGGCAAAGGAAACAAAAGCGAAAATGAACTTTTGGAACTTTACCAAGATAAAAACCTTCAGCACAACAAAGGAAACAGCCAGCAAAACAAGGAAGCAACCCATGGAATGGGAGAAGATATTCGCAAATGACACTACAGACAAAGGGCTGATATCCAAGATCTATAACAACTCTTCAAGCTCAACATCCAAAAAATAGACAATCACATCAAAAAAAATGGACAGAAGACATGAAGAGACCCTTCTCTAAAGAAGACATAAAAATGGCTAACAGACACATGAAAAAATGTTCATCATCATTAGCCATCAGGGAGATTCAAATCAAAACCACACTGAGATACCACCTTACACCAGTTAGAATGGCCAAAATCAACAAGACAGTAAACAACAAGTGTTGGAGAAGTTGTGGAGAAAGGGAAACCCTCTTACTCTGTTGGTGGGAATGCAAGTTGGTGCAGCCACTTTGGAAAACAGTGTGGAGATTCCTCAAAAAATTAAAAATAGGGGCGCCTGGGTGGCTCAGTGGGTTAAGCCTCTGCCTTCGGCTCAGGTCATGATCCCAGGGTCCTGGGATCGAGCCCCGCATCGGGCTCTCTGTTCGGCAGGGAGCCTGCTTCCCTCCTCTCTCTCTCTGCCTGCCTCTCTGCCTACTTGTGATCTCTGTGTGTCAAATAAATGAATAAAATCTTTAAAAAAAATTAAAAATAGAGCTTCCCTATGACCCTGCAAGTGCACTACTAGTATTTACCCCAAAGATACAGACGTAGTGAAAAGAAGGGCCATCTGTACCCCAATGTTCCCAGCAGCAATGTCCACAATCGCCAAACTGTGGAAAGAACCAAGATGCCCTTCAACAGACGAATGGATAAAGAAGATGTGGTCCATTTACACAATGGAATATTACGCAGCCATCAGAAAGGATGAATACCCAACTTTTGCATCAACATGGACAGGACTGGAGGAGATTATGCTGAGTGAAATAAGTCAAGCAGAGAAAGTCAATTGTCATATGGTTTCACTTACTTGTGGAGCATAAGGAATAACATGGAGGACATTAGGAGAAGGAACGGAAAAGTGAATTGGGGGAAACTGGGAGGGTGGGAACGAACCATGAGAGACTGTGGACTCTGAGAAACAAACTGAGGGTTTGGAGGAGAGGGGGGTGGGGGATAGGTGATCCTAGTGGTGGTATTAAGGAGGGCATGTATTGCATGGAGCACTGGGTGTGGTGCATAAACAATGAATCTTGGAACACTGAAAATTTTAAATTAATTTAAAAGGAAGAAAAGAGAGAAAGGACACACTAGGGCTGTGATTTGGGGAGAGCATCCAGCTGCAAGCTGAAAACTGATTTCCCATACCCTCACCTGCCCAGCTACAACATCCCATGGTCCTGCCATGAGCAAATTCCACACTATGTCATGGGAGTCTCTTACTGTTGAAACCGCACCTGAATGTCCTTGGCCGTCATCTCTGGGGTCTATGCAGAAGCATCTGCTCCCAACTTGGAGCTCCATTTCTTTACTGGCCTAAAATGCCTTCACCTCCGAAGAGCAGGGTAACAGGCAGGGTGCCTAAGAATGTACACTTCCATGCTCATTTCCAGGACTCACTTTGAGCAGCATTCAGTAGAGGGGCTTCATTACCCACAAGCAGAAAGTGAGAATTTTCTGTCCAGATGTTCCCCAGCATTGCAGTGCACCTTTTTTCCTCTGTCCTTTATAGTGCATCTCCAAAATCAAGAGCCTGGTGAAGATTAAACGTTCATTGGCCTCTGACTCTATAGTGGGAAGTAGGGGTTCAGAATATGTCACCCCAAATATGCCACCTTGGCATACTGATTATTTTGAATGACAAGTACTTGAGAACTAGCAGATGTGGCAAGAACACTCTGTCCATCCTTTGCCCACATGAAAGCAGAAGATGAATCTCCCATGAGAAAGGCACCCTCCCCATACCAGGGGGCACAGAAGACATCTTTATCACCAGACACGAGGAATTTAGAGCCAAGAAGTCTTCATGAACAAACCTTGTTACCGCTTCACCATTTACTACAGCCTAAGCCCCTTGCCTTGTCAGTTCTTCACAAATGTATCATACCTTTGTTTAAAAGGTATAAAAGCTTCCTGCTTTCGCCACTTCTCTGAGTCTCATATCTTTGTGGGCTCCCATGCATACATACATCATTCAATTTCTTTTTTTCCTATTAATCTGTCTTCTTCTTACTGGGGGGCTGTCAGCTAAGAACCTAGAAGGGTAGTGGGAAAATAATCTTTCCTCCATGACAGCACCACCAGAGGCTGAAAAGCAGAGGTATTCACCAAAAGCACATATCAGAGGCACCTGGAAAATTTGGTGACAGACGGACCACCCAAAATTCTAGGGTAGGGCCTGAGGACTAGAACATGGAACAAGCCCTCCAGGTGGTCCAGATGTGCAGGCTGGATTTGCAAACAGGGGCTGGGCTCCAAGAGGGGGAACCAGGGGCAGGTGGGTTGAGGCAGCCTTTGCTCTACTTCTGGCTCCAGTCTTGTGGTACCTTTGTTCTGACCCCATCTCTCCAGGCCTCTGTGGACATTCCAGCTCCTGCTCCTCTGGCCACCCTTGGATGACAGCTCAGGAGGGTGGCGGAGCACAGGGACTCTGAAGTCAGATCAGCTCGGGCACTTACTTGCTGTGAGGCTCTGAATGAGGCATTTCCCATGGAGCCCCTTTGTCGCTGTCCCGTTTGTCAAAGGGGAGACTGTAATTGTACCTACTCTGCAGGTTTATGCTGAAGAGTAAATCACATCAGACGTAAAAGCACTCAGTGCAGTGCCTGGCACATACGCACAGAGCCCATGGAGGCCATGGTTATTACCATCCTGGTAATCATTATTGTTGAGAACCTCCAAGCTGTCATCTGGTTAGTGGATGTCAGGTCTCCTGGGTAACTCCAGGTGGGTCAGGGCTTGGCTGCCCATAGGCTGCTTCTGCTTTTAATTCACGTGGGCAGCTGGTCTAAGTGGGTTCTTCGGTCCTGTTCCAGTCAAGTCACTACATCTTTATGGAGAACATAACAGGTGCCAGCTTTGGGGCAGGTGTGAAAGGCCCTTGATGAGTTCACATGCTCATGAGGGGGTCAGCGCACAGACAAAATGCCTCCCATACAGGCAGAGATGGTGGCATGTAGAAGGCACCTAAGCAAGGGTTCCTGGGAGATAAGAGGAGATTTTACATCAACTCACTTTTCTTGCATATATAAAATTTCCTGGGCCCTTTAAGAATAAAGGTAAGCCACCTCTGTTGACCCTTTTCATTAAAGCACTAGTAAAGATCTTCTTATAAGATCCTGGTCTTATTTCTCTGACCTCTATTCAATCCCAATATCTATTTAAAAAAAAAAAAAGAAATAAATTACAGATCTACTTAATGGGCTTTCAGAGCTAGAAGAGGTCTTGGAAATCATCTGTGCTGATGCTCTTAGCATATAGATGAAATAGCCAAGGTCCCTGTGGTCCCACCCAAGATCACAGATAGTGAGTGGCCAAGCTGAGCTTATTATCCAGTCTCTGGCTTCCAGTGCACTTCTGTTGCACAACATTATTTAGTCTTGGTGAAACCATAATGGGAAGCAGAATCATCTCTAGCAAAGAGCCTGTATTCATTCATTCAACATCTCCTGTGCTCCTGTGACATGCTCTATAAAGGCCAAGCAAGAAGCAAACAGAAAAGAGAAGAGCCAGCTCTAGATTGTAGATTGGTCAGAGAAAGTCTCCTTGAGGAGGTGACCCTTGAGCTCAAGGTGGAGGAAGAGGCAACCACATTAAGAGCGGAGGGAAGTGTTTTCCAGGTACAGGGATGGGTCCATGAAAAGGCCCGTGGGGGTAAGGGCACTTGGCACTCAAGAATCTTCCAGACAGTAAGACTGGAGCCAAGTGCACGAGGGGCAAAATGGCGCACATGACATAACATAGAGCCAGCCATGCAAGACTCTGAAGGTCATGGAAAGGGTATGGATTTTAGAATAAGTATAAAGGCAATTCATGAAGAGGTTAAGCTGGGGAGTTCATGGTTAATCTGTGAAAAACAGATTCCATGGCACTCCTTCTCAGTGGGGCCAACACGTCATTTTCCTCTTGTTTTTCCCCGTGCAGAAGACACAGAACACACACACGAAAGTGTGAGCGAGCTAGAAAGAGCAGGTACACAGGGCCCTAGATATTCAGTGTCAGGATCCTTCCTCTACGCTGTGCTCTCTCTCGTTGAATTAAATGGGGGGAATATCTCATTAAAATTAACAGGGTGTTGCATGTGAATATTCCTTGGCCACAGAGACTTCTGTTACGAGTGTGTCATCGTTCAGACTACTGCCCTCAAAGGATGAACGGGGAGGTCGGGAGAGATGTTGTGGGCAGGCACTGCCTATGCCACGCTACAGCCAACACAGTCCTTCCTGTTACAGAACGAGTTCTGTGTATAGGCTATTTTTGGAAGTGACAGTCAAAGGAAAAATGGCCTGTGTATGAAGAGAAAATGTCATAATAATAGTCCTCCAGCCCCAGGATTCTATTTCTGTCAGGAGTACCGAGCGAGGGATGTTTGGTAAGAGGGTGTGGTTATCTAAGTCCAGTAAAACGCTGGGGTTCCCAGTCGGCCTTGGGCATCCCTGTATCAATAGGTTTAGTTGCCGCCATGTTAAAAAAAAATGCACAGAGGGTCCAGAGCAGACCAGCTGCTGATTTGCCTTATGTGGGTAAGACCACAAGAGTGGGGGCGCCTGGCTGGCTCAGTCGGTGAAGTGCCCAACTGTTGAACTCAGCTTAGGTCTTGATCTCAGGGTGGTGAGTTCAAGCCCCACATTGGGCTCCATGTTGGGTGCGGTGTCTACTTAAATATATATGTATATATATATACATATATATGTATGTATGTATATATATATAATGGACAATCAGGACTCCAAGTGGATGGCTTGCTTCTTTGCCACTGTGTTTGGAGTTTTCTCTCTTTAACAACCAAGTGGCCTCTACTTCCCTGTTCCAACATCCAAAGTTATTTATGCCATTGTTGGTTCAGTCTCCCCTTCTCCTGCGGAACAGGAAATTTGTGTGTTGTATCTGGATTAATTTCAGATTTTTCTCATAGCAAAAGTTCTGGCTCTGGGTGCCACGACCTTGAATCTGCCTTGCTGGCTGGTGGGAAAGATGGCCCGGGAGCAGGACTGAGCACTCTGTCCAGAGCGATCCTGTGCCGATGGTGTCTCACGGCCGCCGCCTGCCTCAGGGTGAGCCCCAAGGAGGGCAGGAATGATTGCCTGGCAAGGTGAGAATGTAGGAGCTTCGCGGACCCTGCAGGCCCCGTGATACACATTTGGGGAAAGACATGGCTTGGTTTCCCACATTTCTTTCACACAAAGCGTGATTATAGGGAAGTGCTTCCATATGGCCCAAGGAAAATCCCGGCCAAGAAGGGCTGTGGCGGGCCAGTTTCAGAGAAGTAACAGACATGAAGGGGTTGTACTGAAAATCCAGGAGGAGAAGCAGCGTGTTCTCATGCAGGCAGGGATTGCTGACGTTAGCCGGAGCCCAAGCACATACGTATGGGGCCCGGGGCCCGGCCAGCAGCCCTGCTCTCTCCATGCCACCTCACCTGCCAGATGCTCCTGTCACCCTTTCTTTGTAGAAAGGAATCAAAAAGGTTAGATTTTTCGGGGTTTTTGACCTGGAATGTCCTGAACTGTCACAGGGGTCTGAGATGCCCTCAAAGAAAGTCCGAAAGGCAAATTTGGGCCCTATGGGTACATATGCATTCCAGGAAAATGGAGGGAAAATGCCTACCTTTCAATAGATTCTCCGAAGGATCTATAATCCAAAAAGTGAAAATCAATGCGTGTGTGAGAGAGAGAGACAGGGAGAGAATCGGATCTACCTTACCAGGAGCACAAAACTGGGAAAGGCAACCAGGCCCCTTCCAGCCAACACCCCCCACCCCCAACACACTTGTCCCTTCCCATTTCAGGGCCTCCTCAGCACACTTCCCCAGAAAGACTGGTTTCTTGACCCAATTTCTCTCAGCTTCTCCCCTGGTTCAGTTAGAATTATCTCGATTTCTAGTCTCTGCTGGACCCTGATAAGACGACGTGTATTTCTGAGGAGACTTCGAAGGTTTTTAAAGTCAACGCTAACTCCAGGCCCATCCCCGACACCGGGGTGGGCGATGATGCTCCCCCCTCCGTCCTCAAGTCCAAAAGCCAACCTGACTTAACCCTTCACAGTCCAGCCTGGCTCCTTGCGGTCTCCCCCTGAGCGGCATCCCTCCTCTCCCGTTCGTTTCTCCTCCTGTTCACTCTTCCTCGGCACCTCTGACAAGGTCTTCCCCCACACCCATCAGCAGCTGTCTCAAAAGCAAGACCCAGGTTGACAGATGGTTGACTTGGACATCTGTTTACAAATGTCCACGTTGATGCTCAATGTATAGAAAAGCTGTGTCATCCACGGTACCCAAGTGAGCCACATGTCCAATAAAAGCCCTGCTGGCATTTCCTGGGCGCTCTCTAGGTGCCAGACGCTTCTTGGAACGCTCAGCATGAGTGATTTACTTATTCATCCTGACAACATCTACAAAGGCAATATTACAGCCGTTTCCAGTTTCAATGAAAAAACCAACAGACACACAGAAGTTTTAAAAAAAAAAAAAAAAGAACTTGGTCTGTTTACACAATAGTAAGCCACAAACCCAGGATTTCAACCCCGGCCCCAGAGCCCGATTTCTTAGCCACTTTTCTATATTGCCTTTCATAGGTTCCTTAACATCCCCGGTCCTTAGGCCCCCATCTGTCGAATGGGCTTGAGAACAGCAAAACCACGCTGGAAGGGATTGGCGGAATTAAGTGATGCGGGAATGATAAAACGGTGTATGGATGTCAGTAAGAACAGAAAGAGGCAGAACCCGCTCCCCCGCCCCAGGGTGGGGGGCACTTCCCTTCCTACATAGAGGGCACAGCATTCAGGGAATGTCTTCAGCTCCACCGTCTTTACTGTCCGGTGTGGAGGGGTGCAAGAGTTTAGAGTGACTTCACAACTGCAGAGAGGAAAGCCATCCTCTAGGATGATGAAGGCGAGAGAGGGGGGCCTGGGTCCAGAGAGACATGGCAGAGCAGCTTCCCCAGCCTTGACGGCCTCCTGCAGACCGGGATGGGAACACACTCAAGAGCGCTGCTGACTTCTCACCGTGTCCTCCGTGGGGCCTGTGTGGTCCCCCAGCTGCTGACAGGCTGTGGGCGCGTGGCCTCCTTCTGTCTTTCCGTCTACCCGGTCTCACCTTCTGTCCACTCCTCAACCCACAGCAATCAGGCTTCAGCTCCATCCTGAAATTCACGGAGGCCACTCTTGCTAAGGTCACAGATGGTCTCCGAGTTGCCAAAGAGTACGGGTATCACAGCAGCAGTTGGCACGGTCGACCACTACCTCCTTTGGGGAGTAACACTCCTCTGGTTTCCATGGCCCTGCGTTTGCTAAGTTCCGCGTTTACCTACTCTTCTCACGTCCTCTAATTCAGATCCCTTCAATTTCTCCATTGGCCACATGCCCCGACCCCGGGCGCTCCCAGGATGCAGCTCGGCTTCCTCATGTAATCTACACACTCCCCTTGGGCGGACCTGCCTGCCTTAGCTCACCACCAGCGAGGGGACTTTGCCACGAGCCAACAAGGGCCGCCATATTTCAGATCCAGCCTTCCACCACAAACAAAACACGAGCATCTGTTTGAAGGTCTCAGAAAGGTACCGAGATTGGAATACTTATGGGAGCAAATTTCCCAAGAGAAGGAAAATCCAAGGAGGTGAGCCCTGATCTCCAGTAACGGGACCCCTCTTCAGGAGCCCTCCCTCAAAGGGCTTGGCTACTCAAGCCGGAATGCTGGCCTCATCCTCCCTTCTTGGGCTCTTGTGGTCTTCATTCCAAGCATTATCGATCTGGGGATTCTACCCGCTAAAGATCTCTCCGATCTGTTCCTTCCTCTACCTCCCCCGCCACGCTCCCCGGACGAGGGCTTCATGATTGCAAACACTTTCGAGCATTTTAGACTCCAGGCCTCCAGGCTCATCGCACAGGGAGTCCAGCCTCCACCTGCTGCCAGAATGATGCTACTAAAACACAAATCCAAATCCAGCCATGTCACTCCTCTGCCTGGGCTTGCTCAAGTGACTCTGCTTAACGTGCTGTGTGCGGCGCAATGGCGAGGGCCTCCATGGTTGCCTCCGGAGCGCGGTCTGTCTCGCCCTCCACCCGGTCCAGGCTGGGAGAGGACTCAGGTCTGAACGACACAGGACTAGTTTCTCAAGCACACCAGGGCTTTCCGTTAGCGTCCTTCCACGGACTTCGCCTTTCCTCCACCTGGAAAACCCTCCCCGCCCTCGGCCCCTCCCATGCTGCTCTCCCCATATGGAGAGAACAAGTAAAATCCCTATTTCATAGGTCACATCAAAATAAATCCAAATGAGCAGATTTTAACGGAGAAAAACAAAACCGTAAAAGGGCTGGCAGAAAACACACAGGAATAATTTTTTCCCTTTCAGGCAGGGGGTTGCCAACTACAACCTGAGGGTCAAATTCAGCTTACTGCTTATTTCTGTAAATAAAGTGTTTTTTTTTTTAATTTCTGCATGTCTTGTATTTTTCCCCTCCATTCTTTTGAGTTTAACTCACTTTTTAAAAACCATTTGATTCCATTCTCATTTCTTTTTCTGTATATTTTGGGCATATATATTTATATACTTCTTTTAGATGTTCCGACATTGCTTATTTAAATACCATACAGATCACAGTTAATCTCCTAAATTTGTAACAAGTCTAGCTTTTTTGTCAGAATTAAAAAATATATATGTGTTTACTTTAAAAATATGGAAAAAGGAAAGCTTCAAAACCAGACTATGCTGCTTGTTATGAATGTCTCGTGTGCGTTCTAAGTAGAAAAGCAAAAGCCTTTTTCTCAAAGGATGGTGTCATTCAGACAGACGGGACTGTAATTATACACGAAGGGTCTGAAACATGAGGTGCTCGTGGCAACCAGCAAAGAGAGGAAGTCCTGGCGAGGACACGGAGCAGCGAGCAGGTGCTTGGGGAGGAAGGCTCCAGGAGGGAAAGGACGTGGCCCCAGGTCTGCGGTCGACGTCTGGCTGACCACCCAGGTGCCAAAGGGGGTTAGAACACACCTGGCAGGATTTGAGAAGAGGGCATCACCAGAGCTTCCAGAAAAGCCACAGTTGTCGCTCGAGAGCAGTGGGTGTGCCCCTCTGGACTTTAACAAGGTCCCTTCGGGAGGATCTGCTTGCTAACGGGTAGTAAGAAGCCTCGGTTAACAGCACCCAGGATGGGGGAGGTCCAGGATGAGCAGCCGCTCTGGCCCGTCCTGTTTTCGGAAAGGTCCTTGCTACCACTTTGAGGTTTGAGGTCCCCCAGGCGCACGCCAGCAAGGCAGCCCTGCTTCCTGGCATCACAGGCGTGGCCCGCCCCCTCCACGCTCTCTCTCGCTTCTGCGCCAACTCCCTCTGCTGGGACCACTTCCCCGCCGGGATGCTCTCGAAGGAAGACTGGCCCTTGGACCACCGGCCACACCTCCTTCAGAGCGCTGGCTTCGCCATCTCCTCCTGTCAGTAACAGGCGACAGGCCTCTCAACCAGCACTGCCGGTCGCTGCCACAGCCACCTTTGGGCCTCAGGCACCTCTTGTCATCACTCCCCAGTTTCCGTGGCCGATGTCCATAGTTCTGGCTTGAAGGGACTCCGTTGTGCATAAAGTTTTATCGGAACACAGAGATGCCCTTTGTTCTCGAGTCGTCTGTGGGTTCTTTGGTGTTGTGACAGCAGTCCAGAACCTGGAGGCCGGGATACCCGCTCGGTAAAACCCTAAAATACTTACTCTCTGGCCCTTTACCCAAAATGTTTCCTGACCCCCGCATCAAAGGACTAAAAAAGGCAGATACTACCAACAGGGGAAAATGAAAGTTTCTGAGCACATAAAGCTTCGAAACTAACGCTCCTAAAAACACAAACAGTGAAAGTCAAGCAACAAACGGAGATCCCTGTTTAAAAGAGGCATCACCAAAAGACTGAAAATTAAAAGTAAAATGAGGCGAGCATAACAGACAAAAGGCGGATACGCAGGATATAAGAAAGCTCGCAAGAGTGGGGGAAAGATCAGCGTCCACACAGCAAAACGAGTGACTTTCGCAGCTGATCTGAAAGAGAAGGGAGAAGAGGGGAAGACTCACACGACAAGATGTTCTTGTTGGCAAGCCAGGGGGGCAACTAAACAATGATGGCTTCACGCTCTATCTTAAAAAAAAAATGGCAAATATTTTTAAAAAACTCATCATACTCCGTTCTGGTCAGGATTCACAGAAACAGTCAGTCTTGGGGAAAAAAAAAAAACAACAAACGATGGAACCCAGAATGTGAGCGACAGGCTTTGGGAGCAATGTGACTTTTGGAGAACGGGTCTGCGACGCCTCGCCCCGGGAAAGCTTAGCTCTGGGCGAAGCCGGAGCGCGGGCTGCCCTGCGGGTCACCTCCGAGCGGTTTCAAACCTACTTTTTTCCGGAGAGACGTGCGACTTCGATTGTCCCCGCACCAGCCTGCAGGTGGAGCCGTTGCCGGCGCAGACGCCACAGTTGTCCTCGCGGGCGCTGCTCCCCAGGCGCCGGTCGCAGCCCACGGCCTGCGGACAGAAGCGGGCGTCAGGAGCCGAGAAGGGCCGGGCTGTGGGGCCTCCGGCAGCCCCCCGGGGTGGGCCCCCTCCAACCCCCCACTGTAGGAACGCAGGAGCGACAGAAAGCCTTACAGGGCACAGCTGACCGGAATCTCACCAAGGCCCGGTCCCCTTCAAAGAGACGAGTTAAAGCTGTCCCTGCCTTTACATTTTTATTTGGAGTCATATTTTTGTGTACAGAAAATGAACGGAACACTACAGGTCCCGTTCCTCTGGCCCCTCGCTCCCCACGCCTCCTCGCTCCGCTGAAGTCCGTGCATCCCCTTCTGGGTCACCGTCTTACCTTCAACATTTTCCCCGCTTGTATCTCAAGCCCCGCATCCTACAGCGCAGCCTCCACACATCCATCCCTCTCTGCTCTGTATCTTTCCCTGTCCTCCTGCCCACCGTTACTGATCTCTGTGTGCCTTCCTCCGTCATATGTACCTTTATAAGCCATTTCTTTATTTAAAACTTTCTTAACTTAAATATAATTTAGTTAACATACAGTGTGTTATTAGTTTCAGGGGGAGGATTTAGCGATTCATCAGTTGTCTGTAACGCCCGGTGCTCATCACGTCACGTGCCCTCCTCAGTGCCCATTCCCCAGGTGCCCCACCCCCCGACCCCCTCTCCAGCAACCCTCAGTATGTTCCCTAGAGTGAAGTCTCTTATGGTTTGCCTCCCTCTCTGTTTTCACCTTATTTTATTTTTCTTTCCCTTCCCCCTTGTTCATCTGTTCTGTTTCTTAAATCCCACATAAGAGTGAAATCATACGGTATTTATCTTTCCTTGACTGACTTATTTCACTTCACATAATACACTGTAGTTCATCCATGTCATTGCAAATGGCAAGAGTTCATTCTTTTTGATGGCTGAGTAATATTCCTCTGTGTGTGTGTGTGTGTGTGTGCGCGCGTCCACGTGTGTGTGAGAACTCTTTATCCGTTCATCCCTGTATGGACGTCTGGGCTCTTTGTAAACTATTCCTTAAATGCAGGAGAGGAATGAATGGGAGAGATGTCTCACAGCATATGCCTATACTGCTACCCCCCAGTCCTTTGTGAGTTATTATTTTTGTGAGTTATCTGTGTGTATGGATACGTGTGTGTCTCTACTAGATCGTGAGTTTCTGTCTATGAGGACATGGGCTAGGTGCACTTCTTTTTACTGCACAAATAGGTCTTCTACATAATGTGCGCCAACTTATATTAAGTGGTAGGAGAATTATCCCTACCTCTTATCACTCAAACTTGTCTGCATTTGTATACCTGGTGTTTAAGTGCAGGGACTCTGGAGGCAGACAGCCTCCCTGTCCGACCCCTCCAACACTTTCAAGATGGCGGATGGCCAACAGTTCAAACTCTCAGAGATGCATCTTCCTCAAGACTAACACACAGGAAATAATACATACTTCGCATAGGGTGTAGCAAGAATAAAATGAGAAAATGTACGTAAAAACTCCTGGTACAGGCATTAGAACATTATAAAGGGCTCAATAAAAAAGACCCCCTTCTATCATCTCTGTTTCTCATTTTGTTTTGACTCCTGGGCACGGCCCCTACGTTTCAGCACGGGGAGCTGCTGGATCACGGCACCCAAGGTGTTGAGGATGGAAATAAACTGGAGAGAGTTGAAAACACATCTACGGGCTATTCTTTCCAAAATTCTGGTGCTGAAGGGAAGGAGAAAGATCAAATAAAAGTTTCAGGGAGAGGCAGGAAAAGTTCCAAGGAAGTTTAAGGAAAAGCCTGTGATTAAAGATATTTTTAAATTCACAAAGGGCTGTCATGAAGAAAGGGTTTACATTTGTTCCTTGTACTTCCAAACAGTGAAAGCTACAGGTTTAAGCCCAAGTTTAGATCAACATCAGAAAGTTGGAAAAGTCAGAGTTATCCAACAACAAGCGTTCAGCCATGAGCTGGGTAGGAGTCTTCTTGGCGGGAAAACTGGGGAGGGGATTAAATTCTCTGCGGAGTCACTAAATCCAAAGGCTTTCGAGATCCTTTCATCCTGATGATATAATTTTACAAAGGTGGTAATGAAATACTAAGAATAATAGTTGATTTTTACTGAGTGCCTCCATGTGTCTGGCATTACGCCAAGCACGTCACAACACTGAGTCTTCACAGCAACCTGACAACACAGGTGGTGTCTCCTGTCCCTATTTTACAAATAAGGCACTTGAATGTCAGTGAGGTTAAATGACTTGCCAGCATCACAGAGCCAATCAATAGGGTCAGTAATGGCCGGAAAACCCAGGTCAGCTGACATCAGAATCTTAACACCATGCTAGGCCTTCCTCACCTTTAGTACCAGTAGACGGACCACAAAGAACCGAGTCACACGGGCAATTTTATTAATATTTACCAGTACATGTGGAACAAATTAAGAGAGATTGATTCTGGAAACACACTTGCATGGTTGGGATTCAATCAGTGAGTAACTTGTGTTCATGCAACTTTCTCCAAGGGGAGTAATTCTACCATTAAGTTATAGAAACCCTGTTCCTGAGCCAAGCTCTGTCCTCACAATTTAGGTCCCTGAGTGCTCTGCATTTCATGAGAATGAGAATCACCCTCTATCTGGTCATCCAGAAAGGGTGTGGGTTTAGGAGCTAGGATGGGCTTGTTTTGAAGAGTGTTTAGGGCCTTATAAGATCTTAGGCAAGCAAACACCTCCCTGAGCACTCACATTTGCTTTGGAATTTCATTTCAAATGACAGTTCATCCAAATCTTATAGCCAAAAAAAGCAGTGAAAACATTACAGAAAAATAATATCTGAGAAGAAGCTCCGGTTGCCTTGTGATTCATAGGGTCTAAGTCAGAACTGCCCTCGAAACCGAGGGACTACCGAATTTGGGCTCTCCGACCTCATCATAATCCATAATAAGCAACGTTTGAAAAGCTGCCCGAGGAGTTTTCAACCTCTGTGACATCTCCTGAAGTCAAGATCTCTACTTGTAATGATTTTAAAAACCACGAATTGATAAAACGTGTCAATAAATTTATTAAAAACTATTAAGTAACCAATTTTTACATAGGCAGGCCCTACGGGGTATAATTTAACAAGACAAGGCCCATATCCTACAGTGCAGCTAATGAGACAACTTACACAGGATATTGGACTTAAACGAATATTTAGAATACATGAGCCGTGCTTTTGGGAATAAATACTCCTACATAAATCATCACTTCAGCTACGGACTGTTTCACCATTTCTGCATACGCATTCCTAACCAAATAAAAGAACATAGCATTTAAATAAGTGGCATCACTCTATGTTAAACCAATGAATCTTTCGACGTAATTCTTTAAAAAATTTTTTTTAAGATTTTATTTATTTATTTGAGAGAGAGAGAGAGACAGAGTGAGAGAGCATGAGAGGGGAGATCAGAGGGAAAAGCAGGGTCCCCATGGAGCTGGGAGCTCGATGTGGGACTCGATCCCAGGCCTCCAGGATCATGACCTGAGCCAAAGGCAGTTGCTTAACCAACTGAGCCACCCAGGTGCCCTTTCGAGGTAATTCTAATTTAATCCTTCTAGAACCAATTTTTTGAGTCACCTTCCATTTGAGATCTCTTGAAAGTTGGATTCTATCATAGAAAAAACTTTACATTCCTGCCTTGAAAAATCAGAGTATATGGATCTCTGTGGAGGTCATCAGAGATGTTCTAAGATACGGAGCTTCTCCTTTCAGCCCATAGGAGGACTACACGTCCCCATTCCCTTAGAAGTTAAGTGTGGTCTTGACCATCTTGGGTCACCTTTAACTGTTTTAAGGCACTGAGCTTTGGAAGTTGTCTGTTACCACAGGAAAGCTAGGCAGGTGTCAGAGCACAATTTAGCCACTAGTGGATAAGGCAACGTGTTATTTTCAACTGGACATTTCATGTCAAAATCCAGACTTCCGGCTTCTGTTGACAAACAGAAGCCCTGGTGTGCTCATGGGTAGATCCCCCCTTCACAGTGAGCAGGTCCCAACAGCCCTCCGGCTCCGAATGACCACACCCGAGGACTCTGTCTCGGCGCGTCTGTCTAAGCCTGATGGTGCTGTGGTGCAAGACCCACCTAGCATCCTGGCCGTCCTTTCCCAGCATCTTGTGGCCCGTTACAAACTCCGACCGCACCTCCGGCAGCACAGAAATTACAAGTGTCATCAGCACAGGGCGGCGGTTTCAGAATCTGTTTTCTTAATGCCGGGAAATTTCTCAGCCTCTTCAAAGCTAGTTTCCAAGTGGGAACGACGACCACACCTAGGTCACACGTGTGAGGAGCTCACACAGCCGAGAGCGTTAGATGACGCCTGATACTTACTAGACACCCAGCAGATGTCAGCTGCTATTAGTTTTACTGTAACTACAACGTGGCTTCTTCATCTACTCCACTGTCAGGGAACTCAATAAACACACACGATAAATCAGCGCTCAGCTTTCGGCAGCTAAGCTATCTCCTGTCACTGCCCAAAGAACTGGCCTACCCATCAGCATCACAAAAACGGAAGAGGAAGCGCACTTTCAAAATGAACTAATTTAGTACTGAAAACCACATTTCTTCTGCGAGCCCCATCAAGCCCTGGAAATTACTGGAGCCAACGTGGCCTCGGACATAATGAAGAGGGAGCTATGGTCAGCAAGTGCAAGGAGGGACCAGGGAAAGAGAGCCTGTGCTGAATGCGGGCCTCCTGTGTGACAGTGACCGGGCTGGACTTATGGAATGGTGTTCTCGAAAGGACGGGTTTAAAACAGGACCTGCAAGGAGAATAATTCCTCCTTTTTTACCTACTTGAAAAGCCCAAGGCTGAGAGATGGTATGAATGAAGTACATCCTGCCACCAGCGTCCTCTCCAACCATGTTACGGAGACTGTTCAAGCTGAGATCACCAGCGGGATTGGTTTGGCCCAAATGAAGCAAGCACATTCCCCTTCTTATCCTCTTGACTCCTCCAAAATATCGAACATTGCTGACTCTCCTTCTTAAACACTCACGCACCCTTCACTTATTTTTTCTCACTTTGCTATTATATAGAAGTTCTGCCCCATCAAGGGTACCCCTTCCAATGCTTGCTCCTAAAACAGTGGGGGCCATTTCCATTTCTGTCATTGGAAACCTGCTTTTCTTATTCAGTCTTCAGTGACATATATTGGCTTTAACCAACAAGATTAAAGCTGGTATCGTAAAGATAGCAAGAGTAGCCAAGAGTGTAGGTCGAAGGCAATGGGGAGAGTAGGTGTAAGAGTTTTCTGGCACTTTGCAGAATTGGAGAAATAGCACAAAGTGGGGAAGAGTGGAATCTTTGAGGAGAGGTCAATAGGAGATTCCCAAATAAAAAACAAAAAAAAAGACAGAAAAATTAAAAAAAAAAACCAACCCAGAATATCCAAGGACTGTGGGACAGCTACAGTAAGTGTGGCCTGAGTTAAGTGGGAACAGCAGGAGGAGAAGAGAGAGAAAAAGGAAACAAAGAAGCATTTCAAGCAATAATGACTGAGAATTTCCCCCCAATTAATGTCAGACACAGAACCATAGGGCCAAGAGGCTCAAAGAACACCAAGAAAGATAAATGCCAGAAAGACTACAAGTAAGCTCTCACGTTCAAATTGAAAAAATTCGAAGATAAAAACCAAATTTGGAAAGAAGCCAGAGGAATAAAACACCTTATCTATAGAGCAGCAAAGACAAGAATTACATCGGACTTCTCCTAAGAAAACACACGAGCAAGAAGAAGGTGGAGTAAAATATTTTAAGTGCTGAGAGAAGAAAAACTATCAACCTAGAATTCTGTGCCCTAAGAAACTATCCTTCAAAAGTGAGAGAGAAATCAAGATGTTCTCAGGCAAACAAAAATTGAGGGAATTTTTCTGCTAACGGACCTAGTTCTTCAGAGTAGGAAATGATATGGGTTGGAAATGTGGATCTATATAAAGAAAGAAAGTGCATAAAGGAAGGTAAGATTGTTCATTCATACCATCGGAGAGTGAATAAAGGAAGGTAAAATAAAAACATTAATTTTTCTTATTCTTAATAGATCTTGATGATTATAGTTTATCAAAACAATAATAGCAAGAATGTGTTTGTATATCCTTACATATGTATATTTGCGTAGCCACGTGCTTACATACGTTTATGCGTAAGTGGGATGAATGACAGCAATGATACAAAGGATGTAGGGGGGGAATCTGGATTCTATTGTTGCTATTACTTTGCTGCAGATATTTTCACTATACCCAAGAAGCAGTACAGTGTTATTTGAAAGTAAATTTGGACTAGTTATAAATATATGCTACAAGCTGTAGGGCCACTACTAAAAAAGGCAAAAAAAAAAAAAAGATAACTGATGTATTAAATAAGGAAAGAAAATGCATTCATATAAAATACTCAATTAAAACTACAAAAAAACAGGACAGAGAACAAAAAATAGGAATGTAGAACAAGGTTGGCAAATATAAAACAGTAACAAATACGGCAAATATTAATCCAACTGTATCAATAATCACTTTAAACACCATGGGCCTAAATGTACCAATTAAAAGATGAAGACTGTCAGAGTGGATCAAAAAACAAGATCCAGTTACCACTGTCTACAGGAATCTCCTTTTAAATATAAAGACATAAACAGATTAAAAGTAAAAGGATGGGAAAAGATATGGGATGCTAACTAATCAAAATAAAGCAGGAGTAGGTGTATTAATTTCAGACAGAGCAGACTTCTGAGGAAGGGAAGTTAACAGGTTTAAGAGGGGCATTTATGGAATGATAGCAGGATCGATAATTCAAGAAGACACATAATCCTTAATGTGTATGTGCCAAATGAGAATGTCAAAACGCACGAGACAAAAACTGATAGAACTGCAAGGAAAAACAGATGAATCCACCACTAGAGTAGGGAGAATTCAACACCCACCTATCGGAAGTGGGACAGATGCAGTGAGGAGAAATCAGTGAAAACATGGCTGAACTCAACAGCATCATAAAAAAAAAGGGGGGATACAATTGATATCTTCTTGACTACTTCCTCTAAGAACTACAGGATGAACTTTCCTCTCATACAGGATGAACTTTCCTCTCAAGCTCACACAAGACATTCACCAAGAAGGACCACATCCTGGGACACAAAACGCACCTTAACAGATCTTTTTTAAAAAATGGAATCATATGGGGCGTCTGGGTGGCTCAGTGGGTTAAGCAGCTGCCTTCAGCTCAGGTCATGATCCCAGCGTCCTGGGATCGAGTCCCACATCAGGCTCCTTGCTCAGCAGGGAGCCTGCTTCTCCCTCTGCCTCTGCCTGCCACTCTGTCTGCCTGTGCTCGCTCTCTCTCTCCCTCTGTCTCTGACAAATAAATAAATTTTTTAAAAAATGGAATCATATGGGGCGCCTGGGTGGCTCAGTGGGTTAAGCCTCTGCCTTCGGCTCAGGTCATGATCCCAGGGTCCTGGGACCGAGCCCCACATCAGGCTCTCTGCTCAGCAGGGAGCCTGCTTCCTCCTCTCTCTCTGCCTGCTTGTGATCTCTGTCTGTCAAATAAATAAATAAAATCTTTAAAAAATTTTAAAAAATGGAATCATACAACATCTTCTCTCTGACCACATTGGACTTAAACTAGGAATTGGTTTCAGAAATATAGCTGGAAAATTCCAAAATACTCGGATATTAAACAACATACTTCTTTTAAGATTTTATTTATTTACTTATTTATTATTTGAGAGAGACAGACAGAGAGGGCATGCACAAGAGAGCACAGCAGGCTCTCCACTGTACAGGGGGCCTGACATAGGGATCATGGCCTGAGCCAAAGGCAGGTGCTGAACTGACTGAGCCACCCAGGTGCCCCTAAACAACATACTTCTAAATAACACATGAGTCAAAGAAGAGATCTCAAGAGAAATTTTAAGATATTTTGAGGAAAATGAAAATACTATTTATCAAAATATGTGGGATGAAGTAAAAGCTGTGCTTACAGGGAAATTTACTGCATTGAATGCATATGTAAGAAAAGAAGAAAAATTCAGAATCAATCATGTAAGCTTCCACTTTAGGAAATCAGAAAAAGAACAAATTAAATACAAAATAATAATAAAAAGAAAAATAATGAAAACCAGAGCAGAAATCAGTGAAATTGAAAACAGGAAATCAATAAAGAAAATCAATGAAACCAAAAGCTGGTTTTTTAAAAGATCACTCAAATCCCAAGTCTCTAACAGGGTAACTAAGAAAAAAGAGAAGATATAAATTACTAATATCAGAAATGAAAGAGGGGACCTGCACTACAGATCCCACGGATTTGAAAAGATAACAAAGAAATATTATAAACAATTCTGTGCCTTCAAATGTGATAACATAGATGAAATGGACCAATTCCTTGAAAGACACAATCTGCCAAAACTCACAGAAAAAAATCAATCTGAATGGGTCTCTATTAAAGAAATTTAACCAATAATTAATAATCTTCCAAAACAGATAGCACGAGGCACAGATGGGTTCATTGGCCAATTCTACCAAGCATTTAGGAAATTATACGAATTCTCTACAATCTCTTTCAGAAAAAGAGGAGAGAATACTTCTTAACTCATTCTATGAGAAATGCATTTCCCTGAATGCCAAAACCAGATAAAGATGTTACAAGAAACCTACAGACCAATTTCTCGTGAAAATTAATTGTACTACCCAACAAAAATTTTGTACAAGAATTATATGAGGAAAATTATAAAACTCTGATGAAAGTAATTTAAAAAGAACTAAATGAATGGAGAGATAGTCCTTGTTTGTTGGCAGGAAGACCCAGGGTTGTCAGGACGTTAGTTCTTCTCAACTTGATTCCAAGAAGTTATTCTGTGGATACTGACAGACTGACTCAAAAGTTTATGGAGAATGTTCACAGCAGCAGTGGCCCCAGTCGCCAAACTGTGGAAAGAACCAAGATGCCCTTCCACAGACGAATGGATAAGGAAGATGTGGTCCATATACACTATGGAGTATTATGCCTCCATCAGAAAGGATGAAGACCCAACTTTTGTATCAACATGGACGGGACTGGAGGAGATAATGCTGAGTGAAATAAGTCAAGCAGAGAGAGTCAATTATCATATGGTTTCACTTATTTGTGGAGCATAACAAATAACACGGAGGACATGGGGAGATGGAGAGAAGGGAGGTGGGGGAAATCGGACGGAGGAGATGAACCATGAGAGACTATGGACTCTGAGAAACAAACTGAGGGTTTTGGAGGGGAGGTGGGTGGGGGATGGGTGAGCCTGGTGGTGGGTACTGTGGAGGGCACAGATTGCACGGAGCACTGGGTGTGGCACATAAACGATGAATTCTGGAACACTGAAAAGAAATTTTTTTAAAAAGGAAAAAAAAGTTTATAGAGAGAGGGAAAAGACCCAGAATAGTCAACACAATACTGAGGGAGAAGAACAGTGTCAGAAAACTAACACTACCCAACTTTAAGACTATAAAGTTAAAGTAATCACAACAGTGTCGTACTGGCAAAAGAGGAGACAAATCAATGGAAAATAATAGAGAGCATTGGAAATGCTTTAATACAGTCACCTGATCTTTGACAAAGGAGAAAAGGCAATGCAACAGAGAAGAGATCATCTTTCCAACAAAAGGACTAGAATAACTGCACATCCACAGGCAAAAGAAAAAGTATCTAGACACAGACTTAAATCCTTCACAAACATTAATTCAAAATGAATCCCACACCTAGATGTAAAACACAAAAGTATAAAGCTCCTAGAAGATAAAAGAGGAGAAAAATCTAGTTGACCTGGGGCATGATGATGACTTTTTAGATACAATACCAAAGGCACAATGCCTAGAAAAGACATAATTGTTAAGCTGGACTTCATTGAAAATTTAAAACGTCTGCTCTATACAAGACACTGTCAGGAACATGGGAAGATGAGTTACACTGGGAGAAAAATATCTGCAAAAGACTGTTACCCAAAATATACAAATACCTCTCAATGATAGAAAATGAAGAACTCAATTTAAAAATGGGTAAAGGAGTGGCACCTGCATGGCTCAGTGGGTTAAAGCCTCAGCCTTTGGCTCTCTCATGATCCCAGGGTCCTGGGATCGAGCCCCGCATCGGGCTCTCTGCTCAGTAGGGAGCCTGCTTCCCTCTCTCTCTGTCTGCCTCTCTGCCTGCTTGTGATCTCCGTCTGTCAAATAATAAATGAAATCTTTTTTTAAAAATGGGTAAAAGAGCTTAACAGTTACCTCATCAAAGAGGATATATAGATGGCAAATAAGCAGAAGAAAAGATACTAAACCCCGTATTTCACTAAGGGAATTACAAATCAAAGCAACGATGAAATGACACTACACACTTAGTAGACCGGCCCAAATCTGGAGGAAGGACACCACCACATGCTGGCAAGGCTGTGGAACAAGACAAAGTTTCATTCATTGCTGGTGGGAGTGCAAAATGGCCACTTTGCAAGACAGTCTGGCACTTTCTTATGAAACTAAACATATCCCTACCGTGAGCGAACAATTATACTCCTTGTTGTGTTCCCAAATGTGTCAAAAATTTGTGTCCATACAAAAATCCGCACATGGATGTTTAAAGCAGCTTTATCCTTGTTGCCAAAACTTGGGAGCAGCCAAGATGTCCTTGAGTAGGAAAGTAAAATGTGGTACAACCGGACAATGGGGTGTTAGTCAGCGATAAAAAGAAATGAGCTGCCAGGTTATAAAAGACACGGAGGATCCTAAAATGCACACTACGGAGTAAAAGAAGTCAATCTGAGAAGCATACACACTCTGTGATTCCAACTATATGACATTCTGGAAACGGCAAAACTACGGAGACAATACAAAGATGGGCGCTTGCTTGCCAAGGGTTAGCAGGGGAGGCGAGGGTGAACAGGCAGAACACAGAGGGCTTTCAGGGCAGTGAAACTGCTTTGTAAGACACTCTACTGGTAGAAGCAGTCAACAAATATTCGTCAAAACCCACAGAACACACATCACCAAGAGTCAACACAGACCTTGGGTGATAACGCTGGGTCAGGGTAGGCTCATTGCTCAAACCAGATGGACCACTCTGGTGCGGGACTTCACAGCGGGCAAGGTATACGTATGAAGGGGCAGGGGACAGATGGGAATTCTCTGTACCTTGTATTCAATTTCGCTGTGAATCTAGAAAATTAAGTCTATTTTTTAAAAAGGGTGGCTGTCCAGGAAGAGCCTGAAAAGCCAAACGAGGACCGTGGATTTCACCGTCAAGGCCGTGATAAGTCATCGAGGGATTTCAGCTGGGGAGTGACCAACTCTTACAACGAAACTGTCTTGGGTTTTTAAGCAATCGCTTCAGGTGCTGTGTGGAGAATGGACCTGAGTAGGGGCAATGGCGGGAGCTGGGAGAGCAGGAGAGGAGGCTAGTGATGCGGTTTAGGTCAGAGTTGATGGAGGCGTAGACCAAAGAAGAAGTCGTGCAGATAGAAAGGAATGGTGGATTTAAAAGAAAAAAAAAAAGACTCTGAACACAGAATGACAATGGATTAGATGTGTGTGTTGACAGAGGGGACTCAAAAAGGACTCCAAAATTGTGCAGTGAGTGACGGGAGGCCGCTTTCTAGATGAGTGGATGGAGGAGGGAGAAGCGACTTTGAAGAGCAAGGTCATGGCTCGTCTTTGACCTTGTGACCCCCAAGATGGCTGGTAGTGGCCCACACTTGGGTGTTGTCCTTATTCATACTGTTTTTTAGGGTCATAATAGGGTACAGAATCCTAGACACAATTATTTTAAAATATGCTTCCAGAGATTAAGGGAACGGGGGTAGAGTCTCATCGTTTCCCTGCCATCCCCACCCGATCTCAGCAACCTGGCCCGGGGCCCTGGATCCTCACAGCCACTGTGAGCTGGGGAAGGGGGTGGGGTTCTGCGCCCAGCGTTGCAAACTCCACTCCAAGAAATCGACGGGAATGCACTCACGCTCATTTTTTCAGTAAGTCAGTCATTGCTCCCAAAGACCCAAATCAACACATTAATTTTAATAAAACAGTAAGTTGTTAAAAGCCTCCTCAAACCCATCCACGTTACCCTTCCCAAGTTGTGGTTCTCTAAATGGGGTCCCCGGAGCAGCAGCCTCAGCATCTCCCTTGAACTTGTTAGAAATACAAATTATGGGGCTCCAGCCCGGACCCACTGGGTCAGAGATTCTGGGAATGGGGGCCCCCACACCCTGTGTTTTAACAAGGCCCTCAGGTGATTCTGATGCCCTTTCAAGCGGGAGCACCACTGACCTAGAGGAACCATGAGGCGTCATCTACTGCAATCTTTTGAGTCTACCTGGACAAAGTTTACACTTTTTTAAATAAATAAAACATAATCTGAAGGTGAGTGATGCTCTCTGCCATATTTTTTTTTTTACATGAAAAGGATCAGAGGCAATGTTTCATCTGCATGAACAAGAGAGCCAGCCTCCGTAGGGAGAGTGGGCGTGGCGCTGCCGGGCCCTGGGGGGACGGGAAGCAGGTGTGGCTTACCTGACAAATGCCACTGATGCACATGTCCAGGGAGTCCGTGCTACAGCGAGTCCCATCCAGGACCTTGGGAGCCAGCTCCACGACCAAGCTCTGTCCCCGTGCGTGACACTTGAGCGCGCAGGGGGCAGCCGGATCGTTGTACCGGGGAAGCCATTCGTAGTAACGGCCCTGATACTGGACGTCATTGTAGGCGGAGCACTGCTGGGCTCGGAAGTCCTCGGCATCGGGAGGGCAGTCCTGCGAGAGGAGGAGAAGGGCCACACGCAGGTCACTCGGGCAGATCGGCCACCGAAGGGCAGAACAACTTCCCAAGAGTCTCACGAGACCAGACCCCACCACCGGCCTCTCCCCTTGGAGTCACCTCATTTCTTCCCCTTATTTAAAAGCTCTCTCTTGACCGTCTTCCTTTGAATTTTTCCAGGGGACTCCAGGTCTTTGTGGGGAATGTTAAATATCATCTGTGCGTTCAAGAACCGTTGCAGTGGAAAGGGTTGCTTGTCCCTGCTTTGGCCCCAAACTGCCAAGCTTTGTGAGAACTTGTGTTTATTTCTTTGTTTCCCTTTTTGTGATGGTTAATTCATGTGCCCTTATTCCCTCCCGGTGGGCCCCCCCCCCCGCCCCGCCCTTTTCACTGGAACCAAGGACCTGCCTTCAACCTACTGGAGGATGGAAAGAGAAAACGGGGCTCTTTCAAATTCTGTCTGCAACAACAGCGAGGAAATTCTAAGTAAAAGCTCTAGGGAGCTCTCATATTAACAGCAAAAAGTGTTGGTGCAAGTTCTGATGACTCAGAAACCTTTTTACTTAATTACCAATCCCCCCTCCCAAGCCAGATGCTGGCCAACCGATGTTACTTTACTCTTCAGAGTTGGGTACAAACTGCCCAATTGATGGGAATTCGTTAATCCTATACAAATTTCCCAATGAAAGGAAACAGATACGGAAAAGCAACAAATTATTTTGTGTTGCTTTTCTTATTATAAAAATAATCAATGGTTGTTATAAAACCTTTGGGAAATAGTTTCTATTTTTAAAAAAAAAGAAGAAGAAGAATGGGGGTGCCTGTGTGGCTCAGTGGGTTGAGCCTCTGCCTTCGGCTCAGGTCATGATCTGAGTCCTGGGATCGAGCCCCGCATCGGGCTCTCTGCTTAGCAGGGAGCCTGCTTCCCTTTCTCGCTCTCTGCCTGCCTCTCTGCCTATTTGTGATCTCTCTCTGTCAAATAAATAAAACCTTTAAAAATTAAAAAAAAAGAATAAAAGACAAAGGTTCTTGTACCTAAAGCTTTACACAAATCCTTGATGATTTCCCAAAAACAAATTTCTGGAAATAAAATTTCTGAGAAAAAGGGTGTGTTTGATGAGCTTTTCAAAACATTGCCAAATTGCCCTTCAGGAATTTCCCTCCTTATTATCACCAGGCTCCCTAAGTTCCCTTTTTTCTCCCAATCTCTCTTCTCAGCTTGGGTGCTATAATTTGCTAACAGTTTTCTAATCATGTTAAATAGAATTTCGTTGTTTTAATTTACATTTCCTTTCATATCCTACGTCTGATAGCTTTCACGTATATTTGCTTTTTGTATTAACTCTTCAAAAATTTCCTGTTTTCTGTCCTTCATTTATCTATTGGAATGTTTGACTTTTTACTATTTTTAACAGATAAGAGTATCAACCTTCCTAATGAGGTTATCAACCCTTTGCCATCTGTACTGGAAATATTTTCCCCATTTGATTTTGGTTTGGGGGCTTTGCAAAGTCAAGAAACTTTATATTTCCAGGTAGTCAGCTCTGTTAATTTTTCCTTTTAAGGCTTCTTCTGTCTTTAATAAGTTTAGAAATGCTTTTTCTACCCTAACAGATAAATACTGAAATGTATTTTTCTAGTTCCTTTCTGGTTTAGCAATTATATTTAACACTTGGTTACACCGGGAATTTATTTTGACATGTGGTGCAAGGTAGACACCTAACGTTATTTTTTTTCCTACAAAAAATTATTTTTTTAAAGATTTTATTTGACAGAACACAAGAAGGCAGAGAGGCAGGGGGAGGGAGAGGGAGAAACAGGCTCCCCGCTGAGCAGAGAGCCCGACGTGGGGCTCAATCCCAAGACCCTGGGATCATGACCTAAGCTGAAGGCAGCCGCTTAACCGACTGAGCCACCCAGGTGCCCCTTCCCTACAAAAAATTATTAATAAATTATCGGCCAGAGTCTTAAAATTCAATTTCTTTCATTTCTCCCTTTTTAGTACTTAACTTTTGTATCTTGCTGTGTTCATGCTTCTGGCCTTTATAATCTGCCTCAAATCCTTTTTGGAAGTAGGTAGGGAAGACATAAAATATAAGAAATAAACATCCCCCTGGGATTAGTTGTACTATTTTGCGGTGAATCGTTCCAAAATCCTGTATTGCATCCACATTTTTCTTGTTTCAGAAACATTAAACCTTAACCCAGGTCACACCTATGGAAGAAAGAGTTGATGTGAAGACTAAAACTGGTTGACCTTTCTCTCTTGAAATGAGGACTGTTTTCCATCTTGCCCCAGGGAAGATCATTAGTTGATTAAACTATATGGCCTCCTCTTCCCTTAACCGTGGCCAATTTTCTCTGTATCTGACTCTTTGAAACGCAAGCCAAAGAGTGGAAGAGAGCAGAGTGAAAACCTTCCCTTATACTAGGCTCACTGATGTGGCAAGCCTGCTTTAGGGACTGAAATTTCTTGCTGTCTGATCCCTGACTGTCTTAAACTCCCATAAACCAAAGAAATATCACAAAATTAACAAGGTTTAATTAACAGACAGCTACGGATGCCAGTCTACACTTAGTTTTTGCCAAACAGAGGGCCTGGTTTGGACACAGGACCCAGCCTCGCTGGCCACAGCTGATCATCAGAGAGGCAAACACCTGGTCCATGCCAGGAGAGTCTTTCCCAGGAACTTGGAACTGAACAGAAGAGACTCCCATCAGTCTGAGACAGAGCTAACCATCTCTTTCTTGAGATGCCTGTTGAAGCAAAGCCAGCCAGCTCTCAGAGCAAAGAAGAATGAATTAGACACGGAAGAAGGAAAGATGTCTTTCAATACGATTATGTAACGTGGGCCCCTCACTTTCAGATTCCTGGGTCTGGGCCCTCAAGGTGTGCTGATGCCCAAATTCTATTAAATATCCACACATCCATCCAGTGAATCCCATTTTTCTTGAGCTACTTTGAGTGGGCTTCTGTCCTGGGAAATGACGATCCCAATGAAGACACCCTTGTATCTGGACAATGCTTTCCAGTTTACAAGGGGTCGCACTGACATTCCCTTTGAGGTAGGTGGGTCAGCATGATCATTACCCTCATTTTATAAACAGAGGAAACTGGGATCTTCAAAGTCTTCAGTCACTAGCCAAAGATACCGGACGAGAGTAGGACAGAGCCAAGACTGATTACCAGAGTGACAAGTGTTCCATTACATGACACCGCTTTCTAGTAATCTTGCAGGGCATGGAGGGCTTGCATTAAACACTTGCATTCACTCGGCATTCTTCCAGTGTCAACACTAAGCCTATCTAGCTGGCTTCTGCCGGGTCCCCTGCGCTGGCTCAAGACAATCTAGGGATTCCTGTGTCTTAAATAGTTTAGTTGACATTTAGGAAGCTCGAATACCAAACGTTCTTCTGCTTCCCTTTCCCTGAGAAGCATTTCCTCATATCAGTTAAGACAATACACTGGTTAAATATACTTTATGGGCGCCGCCTAGGTTACAGGCTGTGGAGAACAGAACAGAGGATCTAATCCCCGATGTCGCACGGAGAGCCCGCTGTCTCACGGAGATGCCACATCTGCTGCATGACATACAGGGACCCACTGGGTTACTATTTGTGTTGACGGACTCACAAGGAAGGTTTTGCAGTGAAGGAAATAAAATTGTCCCAAGTGTTAAATTAAAAATTGATGAAGTGGCAGGGCGCCTGGGTGGCTCAGTCAGTTAAGCATCTGACTCTTGATTTAAACGCAGGTCATGATCTTAGGGTCCTGGGATCGAGCCCAGCAGCGGGCTCCATGCTCTGCGGGAAGTCTGCTTGGAATTCTCTCCCTGTCTCGGTACCTCCCCCTCCTGCACGCTCTCTGGGTCTAAGGCGAATAAGTAAAAATATATTTTTAAAAATTGAAGAAGTGAAGTTCATAAGGAAAGAAGAGATCACAGATCAGAAGGACTTGACTCAGTCAGGAGGGGGCAGCCAGCCTGGAAAACACAGAAAAAGAGGAGGAGGAGGACAGACTTTAGGAAAAGAAGAAGGAAGGGGCGTAAGAAGGACATAACTAGTACCCATTCAAAAACCATGCCAAAGACAGAGATCTCTTCTCCCTCCTCAAGCCATGAGGATACACACATCATTCTCATGGACAACTGAGTGAGAAATGCCGGGACAGAGATCACCTAATCAATGGAACATTTTTATGCAAAAAGCGATAGACCTTCAGCTAAGGGATGATTTATATAAAAGGACTGAACCAAGCTTTAATATGGGTTATATATTTAGGTCATTTTTCCCAGATAACCAGTGAGTAGGGACTTAGAAGAAATGTGATTTCTACTGTAAGCAAATTTAAAATTTTTATTTTATCTTCACATCCAAGTTGTACTACAACTTGGGATCCTCTAATATAACCGAAGCCAAATTTCTAGCATGAAAATGAATTATTGTGAGTGGCCATTATAAGAAGACAGCAAATGGCGCATTACAGAAAAGTGATGTTTCAGAGGAGATTTGGGATGATATGATGTTTTTTAGGACAACTATAGGAAAGAACACAAGCAACAGGGACAGAGCAGAAACGAGGTCAGTCATGGTGAGGTACAGGGACCAGGCGTGACCAGCAAGGGTGAACGTTTGTCAGCTGAACACAAGATAAGTCTAACCAGATTCTGGAGGTCCTTGAAGGTGAGTCAGAGGAATTCAAAGCAATAAGGACCCACGGAGAGGACTGCAAGCGTGGCACTTTAAAAGGACCTGTGTGACGGCAGGCTGGACTGGAGTAGGAGCCGTGACAGTGCAAAATAAAGAACACCTCTAAGAGGAAACTGCCAGAGATCAGCCATCCATAGGACCCATGGCATGGAGAGTCTTTCAAGGGTCCCATCAAATGTCGTCGTCTCTTCTGGAAAGCCACCGGGGACCCCACTGTGCAGAGTCAACCACTGTTCCCTCTGTGCTCACATAAAAACGTGTCCATGCTGCAAAACCCTCTGTCCAAATCACGATATGCGTGTTTTTAAAGGCGTTTTCCTTCTGCTCTCTTCCAGCCCTGCCTTTGATGCCATAAACCCCGGTACAAAAAGGAGAGGTCAGTGGTTTCAAGTACTAGAACTCCTTGCTGACAGGCGTGACTTCCCTTGGAAAGTCTCCCCTTGCTCTGGGAGACGCCCGGTAAGGGAAAGTCTTCACTGAGGCCTCAGAGGCCTGGGCCTGGCCATCGGGGTCTTTGCTGGGCGCTGACCGGAGGGTTCTCTCTGAAGGTGACAGCTACCGGGGGTTACGGAATGTTCCAGCCCAAAGCCCCCATTTTCCCCGACAGAATGAGCCCAGAGAGAGCCGCTACAGCGAGGCCAGCTGTCGCAGGGGGCGGCGTGGCGCTCACTCCCCAGCAGTGCCTGGCACTCCACCCCGGAGTGGGATTTCTTCCTCTCTGCCCTCGGAATGTCACTCCCTATCACACCGGCACTTCCTCACAAAAGACATTCCATCCTGCCTTGAGTGCCTGGAGCCGACTCTTCTCGGGCATCTTCTGCGGAGGGGGGCAGACATCAGAAATGCCAGTGTCAGGTCTGCCCGCGTCAAGCCCGAGCCTCCCCTGCGGCAGGGACACCCCCTCCCCAGGGCTGGGGCATGGAAGGCCCACGGGGGACTTCCTTTCCCTGACTTCCCCTCCGCTGCCTCTCCTCTCCCTGACCGCTGTCCCCAGCCCACTGTGGCCAGTCAGAAGGTCTATCCTACAGCTCCTGGGGTCGGTGATCCTAGGACGGTCTCTGAAGGGGGGGTGTTCCTGCGACTCCTCCTGGGAGTCATGGGCTCGGAGGCGGGAGGAGCAGCCCTATGGAGACCACTGTCTGTGCTGTCACCAGTCATGTGACAAGGCTCCGGACCTCGCAGGCTCCTTTCCAAGAGGCAGTCTGGGGTCGCACAGTGGCTAGAAGCGTGCACTCCAGAGCCTGCAGCCCGACTGCCGGGGTCTAGCTCAGCTCTGTGCCCCGGGCACGTGTCCTATATTTCCTCCTGTGTGAGAGTGGAAGCAAGGGCCCTCGGGTGGCTCAGTCGGTGGAGAATCTGGCTCTTGATTTTTGGCTCAGGTGATGATCTCAGGTTGTGGGATGGAGCCCCGCACAGGGTTCTACGCTCAGGGGAGTCTGCTTGAGATTCTCTCTCTCTCCCTCTCTCTCCGCTCCTCCTCCTCTCTCAAATAAATGAATGTTTTTTAAAAAGTGGAAATCAAAATAACATCTATTTTGTAGAGATAGTATGGGGATTAAATCAGTGGATTCACGGAAGGCACTTAGAACAATTCCTAGCATTCAGGAAGTACTGAATGCATGTGGTCTATTGTTAGTATTATTGTTGTTGTTGTTGATTTTTGTTAGGAGTTGGAAAGCTGGCATGCCCAGATGACAAGCTCTGTGCTTTCGAGGCAGAGAGCCTGAGCCTTCAGATAATCACATGGAGGAATAGAAAGAAGGACGAGTGGCCTCTGGGATGGGAGGGAACAGTAGGTCTCTGGGGCCCCCCAGCAGTGACCTGTGTTCCTCTATGGGGCAGGCTTCCCTGATCACCAGGACTGGGACAGAGAGGCCCGCCAGGTGGGAACAGGTGGATCTCGCGGGCCCATTGGATGGGCTCTCATGCCCCCGGAATTATAGGCGTCAGCGTCTCTGAATCACAAGGCAAATCTCCCTCGTAAGAGCGCCTCATCTTGGACTCACTGAAGGCAGCTTCCTTCAGAAGAGGGGGTGGTGGGCCCCATTTCCAGGGAAAAGGGAAGTCCCTGACTGTCGACAGAGTGTGGCCCGTCTCCAGCGGGGACACTGCATGGCCGTGAGAAGCAACAGCAGGGGTGCCGTGACGGGTCCTCACTTCTCACCCCACTGGAGGTAGATTGCAGACGGGTCCCCCCTCCTGCTCTCGGCACCACCCTGGGTAGCGGGAAGGGGGAGATCTCAAAGAGGTGACTCTAAACCTCAATTAATAAAGCAGGAAGCAATTCAAGAAAGGATGTGACTATCTTTGAACCCTGAGTTCATGTGGTTACGTCCACTCACGGTGCCTGACATCCTGGCCACGTTTCTGTTCTGTCTATTCCCAGGAACACAGTGTGTCGTCTCTCCTGGGAAGACCACCAGCCCTGTTACAGGGGCTGCACAGGGCCGCCTCTGATCCGCAGGACACTTGAGGCTGCACAGAGCCAGAGCCTGGCACACAGAGGTGGAGGGTGTCCTGAACACTTCAGCCCTGAAAGGCCTGCCACCACCCCCCTTCTCTCCCTAAAAGGAATTCTGTTAAAACTCTGAGTTCGCAAAGACAAGCATAGTGACTAATGCCGCATTCTTATAAAGTCTCTCTACGGACCCCAACTCGGAAAACCGGAAAGGGTAACGTTCACATGGCAGTCCTGCCTGCTGGTCACCACTTCCTAACCCTCTAATACTCCGCAGCCTACAGGTGGTAAAGGCTTCCGCAGGATCCTCCCAGAGGGTCCCTTGCGTAGAGACCACAGGTCCTCCCAAGACCCACGCGGCCTCAGGGGCCTGGGATCTTCACTCGCGCTCACCTAAGTCCCAACCATTGCACCCAGTATACACTGATTTTAGTAGATTACATTGTACGTCTACCCTGCGTGACCCAACACTCCTAGACCCCCTTGTGCTGAAGAAAGTGAATTGGCGAGAGCAGACTCTCTCTCTCTCCCCCTCTCTGTCACACACACACACACACACACAGAAACCCAGGACTGAAATCTCAAAGGGTATTTAACATGAATTTCCCCAGATAGTTTCAGGATAGGGCAGGCTAGGATACTGCTGTGTCATTTATCGTTGAATGGCTGCAAGGAATTTGTGGCCACTTGTTAAAGCGGCCCTTTTATAAAAAGAAAGAAAGCCCTCAAACAAACAAAGAAAAATATGCAGCCAGGCAAAAGGCAGTGCATGGAAATATCTCCGAGATAAAGCCCTCCGGGGCGAAGGCACGCTTGTGCTTGCGTGAGAACACAGAGCCAGACTGGGTCTGTGCTAAAGGGCCAAGCCAATATTTCTGCCTCCCGCACCCCCCGACTGGACCTCAGCTCATTTAATCACACATCACGCCCATGTGCGTCCCTCCCCCCGGTCACAGGACATGCGGAATCTATTTGCTTTGTGGCCCCAGATTCCTCCAGGGACGTGATGGACACCGATCCATCTGGCCAGGGGCCGGGTGGTGGTGCAGTCTGAATGCCCAGTCAACAGGTATCCACACCTGCCACCTGAGTTTGAAGCCCGTTGAGAGAGAAAGACAACCACGTCTGCTTTATCACTGATGAAAACAGACTGGCAGCACGGCTGCGCCCTGTCGTCAGAAGGTCTCGCTCCCGGCGCCCGCTCACTACTGCCCAGGCTGGCAGGGCTGCCTCGCAGGACACATGTGGGTCTGCAGGACAGAGGCCCTCAGGACGTCTGTCTCATACCAACCCAGGACAGAGAAGGGACAGAGAGGGACAAAGCCCCAGTGAGGGAAACTTTTGAAATAAATTACAACCACGGGGAAAAAATGGATTTAAAAAAAAAAATCTAAATTTCCTTTAGAGTTCTGGATTCTAATAATTTCCTTTTTATTCACATCATTTTGATTTGGGTCTGTACCACGAACAAGGGAAATGTTTTACATGGAAAGTAGGATGGATTCCTTCTGGTATTTATTTTGCATTTTCAGATTTGTAAAGCAGAAGATTTGAATTTTTGTAGGACTCATCATTGTAGAGCAAGAGAGAGGTTTATGAATATGTTCTTATGTAGGATTTTCTTGAACCACCGATAGAGCGCTCTTTTTTTTTTAAATATAGGGCTTTTTTAAAAGATTTTTATTTTAATAGATAGAGAGAGATCACAAGTAGGCAGAGAGGCAGGCAGAGAGAGAGGGGGAAGCAGGCTCCCCGCGGAGCAGAAAGCCCGATGTGCGGCTCCATCCCAGGACCCTGAGATCATGACCTGAGCTGCAGGCAGCGGCCCAACCCACCGAACCACCCAGGTGCCCCCGATAGAGCGCTCTTAAACACGTCCTGCGGTGGGCAGGGCAGGTGGTTTGGAGCGGGAAGAACACCATAGACCAGTTCAAGTCTGTGCTCTTCCTTCGTGGCCAGGGGAAAGGAATTTTACCCCAGGGCCCTCACTTGCAAAAGAGAAATGGCCACACCTTGTCTGCCTCTATCTCAGAGACAGTGTGAGGGTCGGGGGACACCCTGTACATAATGCACGTGAACTCTAAAGGTATTTACAGGTATCAAGTATTGTTTCCATGAATTCAGAAACTGTTAAATACTTACCAAATTAGTTTATAAATATAAATGGCCCAAAAAGATAGTACACATGGAAGGTAAGAGATACACAAAATCTGCTGTCAATTAAAAAATGTTTACCTTTTCCCCAAAGGGTACCAAGGGGTCATTAGCTTTACAGCACACATAATCTTCCAACTGAACCCATGAACATTACTGGGTTATACATTCTTCTTACAGAACTTACATGATTGCTGCATGTCTTGTATCGAATATTCTGTCCTTCACAGTTCCTAGAGGAAACAAAAGAGGGAAAAAGAAATGACTTCATAGAAGTGGCAAGCAGCACAAACGAAAGAAGACAGAGGGAGGAGCAGAGGGAGGGAGAGAAGGAAAGAAGGAAGGAGAGGGAAGGGGGGAGAGAGAAGAAAGAAGGAAAGAGAGAAAGGGAGAGGAAGGAAGGAAGAAAAAGAAAAGAAAAAAAAGGGAAGAAAAGGAAGGAAGGAAAGAAGAAAGAAAGCAAGAAAGAGAGAGAAAGAAGGAAAGAAAGAAAATAAAAGGAAAGAAAAGAAAAAAAGAAAAGGAAGGACAACAGAGAAAGAAAGAAAGAGAGGAAGGAAGTAAAGGAAAGAAAGGAAGAAAAGAAAGAGAGAGAAAAAGAAAGAAAGGAAGAAAAGAAGGAAGGAAGGAAGGAGGGAAGGTAGGAAGGAAGGAAGGAAAGAAGGAAGGAAGGAAGGAAAGAAGGAAGGAAGGAAGGAAAGAAGGAAGGAAGGAAGGAAGGAAAGAAGGAAGGAAGGAAGGAAGGAAGGAAGGAAGGAAGGAAGGAAGGGGGAAGGAAGAAGGAAGAAAAGAAGGAAGGAAGGAGAAAAAGAAAGGCCAATAGAAGGTGATACTCACAAAACTTACATTAGTCCGTGTTACCTCAGAGATTCAAAGTTTAAATTCTAAGAAATAACTTTTAAAAAATCAGAAGGGCAAAAGGTCTCATGAAAGTGTCCCTTTGAATAGAGAGTGAATTCTTCAGCTGAATTAATGTAATACTATCACTTATGTGCAGTTTTCACCCTGGGAGCCATGTAACCCCTGAAATTAATGTATAACGTGTGTGCATACTTGTGGGTTTTTTCTGTGAAAAAGAAAAGGAAGCTCTGGGTGGATGCATTCGTGCACGGTGTCCCCCCGCTCCTTGAAGGACCCTAAGCTGGCTGGGCTCTCCATGACCTCCATCTGTAATCAATATGACGGTCTCCATTAGACACTTGCTAGAGGCAATCCTTCCACATTTTCTTCCAACTATTGGCCTTACTGAATGGAAGCTACAAAATCATGTCCAGGTGATTTCCCTGGCATGCTGGTGCTGTAGGGTCTGAAGTCATCTACAGGCTTGAGAACCCCCCACAAATGACCCCCACAAGCTCTATCCTCCCCTCCAGCCAGTGGCTCTGGAACCCTGCCACTCATTCTCCCGGTTGTGTCTTCCTTAGGATGCTCGCGGTTCCAACCCGCAGGTGCTTTCCTCAACCAGGGCTTGCTGCTCCGTAGCTTGTATTAACTCCTTACAGCTAGCTGGTCTGCTAATGGTACTTCCCAGCTTCTCAGTTATACATGCTTTTTTTTTTTTTTTAAACCTTTGGTTTACCTGGTCAGTTCAATGGCAGATGTGCAGCAAAGAAACGCTTAACTCAACATCTGGCTTTAAAAGTTGGTTGATACTATTTCAATGTTTTAAAATATTTAGTCTTAGAAGAACAGAAATTTTTAAAAAGATTTTTATTTATTTGAGAGAGAGTGAGAGAGATCATAAGCGGGGGGAAGGGGCTGAGGAAGAGCGAGAAGCAGACTCCCCGTTGAGCAGGGAGCCCGATGCAGGACTCGATCCCGGGACCCCAGGATCATGACCTGAGCTGAAAGCAGGTACTTAACCAACTAAGCCACACAGGTGCTGCAAGAAAATAAATTTTTAAGAAGTGGGTCTGAGTGGGGGCACCTGGGTGGCTCAGTCGGTTAAGCATCCGGCTCCTGATTTGGGAGCTCAGGTCATGATCTCAGGGTCCTGACATGGAGCCCTGCGCTGGGCTCACTCACTGAGATTTTCTCTTTTCCTCTCCCTCTGCCCCTCCCTCCTTCCTCTCTTAAAAAAAAAAAAAAAGTGGATCTGGATGGATCTCATTTTTGCCTGCTGTGGTTTAAATAGGAGCCTCTATGAAATAATTGACAATCCATTTCAGTAATATACCATCATCGCACATACCTGCTGACGATTTCATTTTTATTGATTACAAAAAGAGTACGTGAAAACTAATAATACGCCAAGAAGTGTAAAGGAGAATAATCAATCTTTCTAAATCCCATCACCAAGACCTTCACTCTCCATACTTTGGCATTTAATCATTCAGTGTTTCTGCATGACTTACAGATGTGAAATCCTAGTACTAATTCAGCCTCAGATTAGTTTTAATCTAATATAACAAGCAGTCCCTCATTTCATTACTAATTCTTCAGAGAAATTATTTCAGTAACTATATAATAGTCCATTATACAGACATTACATTTTTTGTAGACCTGAATTTAAATGTTCTTAATTGTGGTGAAACACACATACCATAAATTTACCAACTTAACCATTTTTAGACACACAATCCAGCATTAAGTATATCCACATTGCTATACAAACATGACAATGTATGGTCATTTATGCTGCCTCTTTTTTCCCCATGCTTCTTAAATTTACATATGGTAAAATTCACCTTTTGGGAGGGGTGTATAATTTTACGAGTTTTGACGAATCCATCCTCCACATGAGTAATTTTCTTTTACTGGCATGATTATTTTGTATTTTGTCATGTTTGACACTTTCTGATCCTGCTTTTCACTTTTTCTTTCTTTGCAATCCTTCTCAAACTATCCACTTTCATCTCATACCATCCCTTCCTGTCTGTTCCACTTGTAGCACGTGTCCCTAATAGGATTACGGAGACAACAGATGAGAAGAAGAACTTTGGAAGTGGGGAAAAACAACAACAACAGAGCATTGTGACTGCCTCAGAAAGCATTATCTAAATGACAGTTAAAGTTCTGAACTCAAAGGCAGACCACGTATACAATCAGTTGCCCTTGCTTAGTACAATTCTTACGAGTTTAGGATCAGGACATCTTCCCAGATGCTATGTTATATGTATATGTATATGTAATAGGTTGACTCAGTCTTGGCATCTTATAACACTGCCTATTTCCTCTGTTTTGTGTCTTGTCACACATGACCCTCAAATTTATTAAACTTTCGATGAGACCACATCAAACTTGAAACATTCAAGAAGCACCAAATTGGGAGGCTGGTGGGAAAACGGGATTACAGGGTGGAGAAGTCTCTCTCTTGGTCAAGGGGAAGTGACGCCATTCTCCTGGGAGACAAGAGCTAAGCCAGTGGACAAGGTCATGCACTTACATGACTTATTTCATTGTGCTTCTATGTGCAGGCGGGGAGAAGAAAATAAATTACAGAAAAAAGTGGATGGGGATTTAAAGTACTCTGTTTGTTTTGGAAAGGCCCCAACTGAAGAGAGCAGCTAACAGATTAGGGAAGTGATAACCAAAACCTTTTGTACCACACTGACTTAGAACCCTAAAAGGCTTTTAATTCTACTGTCCAGAGACCAGGCAAATTGCAAAGAAACAAGATAGTATTTGAATTGAAATACAATACTGATATACAGAAAAACAAAAGAGTCAAAACCTACAAAGAATGGTATTTTCTTAAAAAGCATTCTGGAACTTCAGAAAAAAATTATTTCAGATGCATTGTTACCAATTGTTTAACTTCAGCGTTTTTTTTTAATTTTTTTTATTTATTTGACAGACAGAGATCACAAGTAGGCAGAGAGGCAGGCAGAGAGAGAGGAGAAAGCAGGCTCCCTGCCGAGCAGAGAGCCCGATGCGGTGCTCGATCCCAGGACCCTGAGATCATGACCTGAGCCAAAGGCAGAGGCTTTAACCCACTGAGCCACCCAGGCGCCCCACTTCAGCGGTTTTTTAAATGAGAAGCAAAACTACTGTAGGGATGCCTGGGTGGCTTGGTCAGTAAAGCGTCTGCCTTCGGCTCGGGTCATGATCCCAGGATCCTGGGATCCAGTCCCACATGGGGCTCCCTGCTCAGTGGGAGCCTGATTCTCCCTCTCCTTCCTGCTTGTGTTCTCTCTTGCTATCTTGTCACTATCTGTCTCTCTCTCAAATAAATAAATAAAATCTTAAAAAGAAAAGAAAAGAAAAGAAAAACTACTTTTGTAAAAAGAAATTTAAAACTAGAAGGAAAAAATGTATCCTTGAAAACAGCTCTGGCTGTGTCTCCGGTCTGTTGTATAGACCAGACAGTCATGGTCTACACCCCACTGCCATCTGCTGTGCCCTGACTGTAAGCCTAGGACCCAGGAGGCACGAACCTGTGTCTTAACCGATGAGACCGAAAATGTAAACCTAAGACATGAGGCTATCTCCACGACCAATCCCACGACAAGGGCAGCAAAGTGACATGGAAAGAGAGCATCTCACTTCACGAACTCTCAAAATACAGAGTACCATTCTGGGTTCATTCCTTCTCCAACAACTTCTTATGGTGAACCTACTAAGTGCCAGAGTGTAGTTATAAATATGAAGGAAGACTGCCTCTCAATTCCCCGAACCAATCAGTAGTAAGATTTTTTTTTTTTTGACCCAACTATCTGGCCAACATTTTGAACGTTCTTCTTCACATCAACCGAGCACACAGTAAACTCACTGACTGGTCTCTATGGATGTGGTGTCCCCTGGTGACACTTCAGTATGAAAATGAATGACCACTTTATGTAACAGGCATGAAATGAAATTCAAGTTATTTTAAAGTTAAGGACACTGGAGTCCTAATTCCCCAAGCAGGAACCTGCCAGCTTATTCTGGAAATAATTCCTTTGGCCCCAAGCAACCAAGCTGCAGAAAGATTACTTCCAAGTTTTTAACTTCATTCTAATTATTATATGCAAGAGCTCATGGTTATCAGGAGTAAATGAAAATTCAAGAACATCATTTTATGATTATGTATTTTCTACCCATTACAACATTCGTAACACCCTGAAATTGGAGATTTTTGAGGCCATAAATTTATGAATATATAGAAAACATATGTTGATTTCACATGAGGATCCATTAAAAACATTAATAAAATTTCCCTGGAGCTTATAGCAGTATAATTTATTACACTCACTTGATGATATAGTGACTCAAATACTAGGGTCTTAAAGACGGAGAAGCATGCGTTTTGAAGAATAAAAATATATTAGTTCTTTAACTAGTAGTTAACGTAAACCTGTTTCCCATGGTTGGCAGTTGACTAGCATATCGAGTTACGAACTTCTGCAAGAGAGACATTCTGGCTGGGTTATGGTCAGCAATGCAAAAACACTGACTGTGAATTTAAATATAATCAAATCCTGAAATAACATTATCCACAAAGAAATAAATGAGCAACATAGCTGCATTCATCCCCTCCCCTAAATCGGGAATTTAAATAAGCACCTGATAAAAAGGGGTGGCACTGAAATGGTTTCAAAAGCTTTGAGGTGCCGCTTTATTTGATTGTCTATGTATCCCCCTCTGTCTTCCTTCTCCAAGAAAAATGGACCACAGAGCTCCCTATTTATGAAGATTTAATAAGTCTCCAAGGCTGTCCTAGGATAAAGAGACCTGATAAGCTTTCCAGGGGAAGTAGCTCTCCTTCTTGGGAACCTCAGGGCACTTTCAACGTGACAGTAAACATTTTTAATATGGGAGGGGGTCGGGAATGATGAAACTTTGAGGCTGCCCAAAAGGTGGGGAGCAGGGACGTGCTGAACCATCAATGCCTCTGTTGCCCTTCTTCTGAATCGCTGTAATTCAATTTTTAGGCAGAGACATGATGTTACTGTCCCTGTTTCTCATGAGAGACGTGGAGGGAGTGGGGGAGGGGGGAGCCACAGGCCTGGCCCCATGCCAGGAACCAAGCCGGAGACAGGACATGCGATATATACCACCATACCTTTATCTGACTATACATACCACAGGACATACTATTCTCACATTTTAATTTTTAAAAATACTTGATTAGGATCTTTCTTAGCCTGATATATTTTTCAAATTAGATGAGCTCAGGGAGTAAACAAATTTGGAGACTCTTGGGCCTAAGAGCAAATTTTAGAAGACAAGTGAAGATTTGTTCATAAATAGACTAAAAAAACACTAAAGTCCTAAAAAACTGAAAAGGATGAAGCAAGTACTGCTTCAGGAATGAACACTTGAAATAGAGTCGCAATATGTATAACTGAATTGTTTTTGTATTCTTACAAGTATTTTATTATGAAATGTTTTAAGCCCACAAAAAAAAAGTAAGAATGACACAAACTCATATACCCACTAGTAAGCCTCGTCGTTTCTTAAAGTTTTCTTTGGAATTATTTTTTAAAGATTTTATTTATTTATTGGACAGACAGAGATCACAAGTAGGCAGAGAGGCAGGCAGAGAGAGAGGGGGAAGCAGGCTCCCCGCAGAGCAGAGAGCCCGATGTGGGGCTTGATCCCAGGACCCTGGGATCATGACCTGAGCTGAAGGCAGAGGCTTTAACCCACTGAGCCACCCAGGTGCCCCTTCTTTGGAATTATTTTTAAGGACTGCATCAATCCTGGGGCACCTGGGTGGCTCAGTCATTAAGCAACTGCCTTTGGCTCAGGTCATGATCCTGGGGTACTGGAATCCAGCCCTGCTCGGGCTCCCTGTTCGGCGAGAAGCCTGCTTCTCCCTCTCCCACTCCCCCCGCTTGTGTTTCCTCCCTCGATGTCTCTCTCTGTGTCAAATAAATAAATAAAATCTGAAAGAAAGAGAGAAAGAAAGAAAGAAAGGAAAGAAGGAAGGAAGGACGGAAGGTATCATTACAGACATGTCTCCAAAGGCAAGGGAAACAAAGGCGAAAATGAACTTTTGGGACTTCATTGAGATAAAAAGCTTCTGCACAATAAAGGAAATAGTCAACAAAACAAAGAGGCAGCTCATGGAATGGGGAAGATATTTGCAAATGACACTACAGTTAAAGGGCTGATATCCAAGATCCATAAAGAACTTCTCAAACTCAGCCAAAAAACAAAGAAGTTAAAAATGGGCAGAAGATATGAACAGACACTTCTCCAAAGAAGAACACAAATGACTAACAGACACATGAGAAAATGTCCATCATCACTAGCCATCAGGAAGATTCAAATCCAAACCACATTGAGATACCGCCTTACACCAGTTAGAATGGCCAAAATTGACAAGCCAAGAAACAACAAATATTGGAGAGGTTGTGGAGAAAGGGGAACCCTCTTAGGCTGTTGGTGGGAATGCAAGTTGGTGCAGCCACTCTGGAAACAGTATGGAGGTTCCTCAAAAAGTTAAAAGTAGAGCTTCCCTATGACCTAGCAATTGCACTACTGGGCATTTACCCCAAAGATACAGATGTGGTGACAAGAGGGGCCACATGTACCCCAATGTTCACAGCAGCAATGTCCACAGTTGCCAAACTGTGGAAGGAACCATGATACCCTTCAACAGTCAAAGGGATAAAGAAGATGTGGTCCATTTACACAATGGTATATTATGCAGCCATCAGAAAGGATGAATACCCAACTTTTGCATCAACATGGACGGGACTGGAGGAGATTATGCTGAGTGAAATAAGTCAAGCAGAGGGAGTCAATTATCGTATGGTTTCACTCGTACGTGGACAGTAAGGACTAGAGCGGAGAACCATAGAGTAAGGGAGGGAAAACTGAATGGGAAGAAATCAGAGAGGGAGGTTTTCCTAAAACCCCAATTTTCCTAAAGTTGATGAAGATTCTGCAAAAAGCAATCTTTTGCAATATCCTTAGGCATATCTGCATGCATTTCCCTGGGATACATACCAGGGTGGGTCTATTCTCTTGTGGGCACTTATAGCTTCGCTATGACTAGATACTGACATGTTGCTCTCTAAAGTGAGAATACCAATTTTCACCCCGACTCATAGTGCAGGAAGGTTTTTATTTTCATACATCTAGGTCAATATTTGGCATTTTAAAATGTTTTACATTTTGCCTAATCTGAAGAATATAAAATATCTCACTTTGTGTTCTTTTGTGTCTTTTTGTGAATGAGGTTAATATTGCCATTTGTTTCTGACTATGCAGTTTTCCCTTCTGTGAATTTCCTGTTCATATTCTTTCTTCATTTTTCTACAAGTTTGTTTTTGCTTTTGTTTTACTGGTTGGAGAAGTTATTTAAATAGTTCAGATACTAATTCTTTAATTTCTATATTCACTGTCAAGAGTGTCCCACTCTAGGCTTTTCTTTTGGTTTATGGTATTTTTTATGATATAAAATTATTTGTGTAGTGGACTTGAATTTATCAATATTTTCCTTTGTAACTTAAACTCTTTATATCTTAGGAATAATTCACTACCTGGATATCATAAAGACATTCTTTGGTATTTTCTTTTAAAGGTTTTCAAGCTTTGCTTTTCGTAAGTAGACTTTAATATACCTAGAATGTATTCTTTATGTGTACTGCCATTTTCTAATATTTCCCCTTTGGACATCAATATTCATACCTGAGCCCCATGTACTGAATATCCACCCTTAATCTAAAGATTTTTAGTGTCTCCTCCAATATATTTCAAATGCTGATATATGCATGGTTTTTTTCTTAGATCTCCATTTTACTACACTGGTCTCTTACTGGTACCCATGCTACTATGATAGTTAAATTTCTTAAATTTTGGTGTCTGGGCAAGTTACCCATTTTGTTGTTTGAAAACCTGTTTTCATTACCTTTGTATTTCCATATGATTCTTAGAATTGGAGTTACACTTAAAGATTAATTTGGGGAGGAAATGATGTTTTTATGATGTGACTTCCTATTTATGAACATATTATATTTCACCATTTGTTTAGGTGAGATTTTAAATCATTCATAAAGGTCTTGTACATCTACCGAATATTTTACAAGGTACCTCATATTTTGTTAGTAGTACAAATGGCATCTTTTTGATATTTTGCTTTCTCAGTTCTTGCTACCATATAAGAATACAGTTTTTATCTGTGCATTAATCTTGTTTACAGTACCAGGACTCTTATTAGTCCTATTTTTTTATGTGTAGATATTCTTATTCTCTTAGACAATCAGTCTCTGAACCATGAGAACTTTATCTCTTCCTTTCTAATTCTTATACTTTATAATTCTTTCTCTTGCCTGATTATACTGATTAGAGCCTCAGAAACATTAACAAATATAAACTATGACAGTGGGCATTCTTATTTCATACCTAATATCAGAGAAAATACGGTAGTATTTTACTATGAAGGATGCTATCTACTATAAATTAAAGAGTACACCTCTATTTCTAGTTTGCTAAATTTTTCTTTCCAGTTATGAAAAAAATGCATCAATGTAGATAACTGTAATTTTTCTCTTATGTCATCAGTGCTGTGTCTGATGGTGCTTACTCGTGGCAAATATTTCCTTTTGTATTATGTATTTTAGGATAGCAAACTAATCTTAAATAAGGGATCTACTGATAGCACTAAGAATCCCATAAAGCCCGCCTCAGTGGTTTGTCCCTCCATATCTTTTGTTACTGCCAGTAGCCTCAGAGCTTTCAAGGGTTCCAAGATTTTTCATATTAATTTCTCACCTCAAAACTTCCACAATCATATGGGATATATACATTCAACTCAATATGTACAATAAATGTAAATCAATATACATGTAACTCAAACTCCTAGGGAACAGGTCCATTGTTCCCAAGTGGAAACTTTTTTTAATTCACTGTTGAGACCAAGAATTTAAAATTTTGTATGCTGGTATATGGCTTTTTTTTTGTTGGTCCCAGTCCATCTGTTTAGGAAACAGATGGACTTACAAAGGTCCTACCTTTATATTATGGTTGGAGTCACTATGCTGTGCCTCTTACACCTCAAGACTTGATCTCTTGTGATTACAAAGGCATTGAAGCTCTACAGTCTGGGTTCTGGGCACTAGCAGATTCTCCCTCCATTCCCCAGATAACCACAGAATCAGGTATGAAATTCTTGGTCTGGTATTTAGTTACCTCTTTGTTTAATTTTTGGTTCTGTGGATTTCCTTCAATCTCTTCTAGGTTCACCTATATTTCTTTATTAAGACTTGTTAATGTTGTGGGGGTTTTTAATCCAAGTAACATACAATGTGAGATTCGTTTCAGGTGTAGAATATAGTGATGCAAGAATTCTGTACATTATGCAGTGCTCATCACAGGGAGTGTGCTTTTGATCCCCTTTATCTATTTCAGCTGTCCCCTCACCCTCCTCACCTCTGGTAACCACCAGTTTGTCCTCTGTATTTAAGAGTCTGGGATTTTTTGTCTCTTTTCTCGTTTTGTTTCTTATATTCATATATGAATGAAATCTTATGGTATATGTCATTCTCTGACTGCCTTACTTCATTTTATTATAATTTTATTATTACGATTATATAATTATAATAATAACCATTCTCATATATTATAATATGTTATATTATAATTACATATTATTATATATACAACCTCTTGCTCCATCCATGTTGTTGTAAATGGCAAGAGTTCATTCTTTTTTATGGCTGAGTAATAATCCATTGTGTATACACACCACGTCTTCTATATCCACTCATCTACAAATGAACATTTGGGTTGCTTCCATATGTTGGCTATTGTAAATAATGCCACAACAAAGGGTGCATATTTCTTTTCAAATCTGTGTTTTCATTTTCTTTGGGTAAATATACGGTATGGAATTACTAGATCACATGGTAATTCTATTTTTAATTTTTTGAGGAACTCCATACTGTTTTCCACTGTGGCTGCGCCAACTTGCATTCCCACATCAGCCACAGAGACATTTTTCTAGATATGTCTCCTCTGGCAAGGGAAACAAAAGCAAAATTAGACCACTGGGACTGTAACAACAACAACAAAAGCTTTTGCAGAGCAAAGGAAGCCATCAACAAAACAAAAAGGGGATCTACTTAAAAATAGAAGATATTTGCAAATGATATAACCAGTAAGAGGTTTATTCCAAAATATATAAAGAACTTATACAACTCAACAATAAAAAAATAATCCAATTAAATATGGGTACAGGACCTGAATAGACATTTTTCCAGAAAAGACATGGAGATGGCTGACACATTGAAAAGATGCTCAACATGACTAATCATCAGGGAAATGCAAATGAAAATCACAGTGAGATATCACTTTACCTGTCAGAATGGCTAAAATCAAAACACAAGAAATAACAGGTATTGGTGAGGATGTGAAGACAAAGGAACCTTCAAGCATTGTTGGTGAGACTTTATTTTTTAAACCAGTTTAGGTTCACAGAGGAAGGTTCAGAGAGTTCCCGCATGCTTCCTGCCCTGCATATGCATAGCTTCCCCCATTATCAACATCCCCAACTGGAATGGTACCTTTGTTGCAACTGACAAATCTACAACACATCATGATCACCCAAAGTCCACAGATGATGGTTAATTCTGGATGGTGAACACCCAGTAGGCTTGAGCAAATGTATAACAACATGTATCCAGCATTATGGTATCATACGGAGTATTTTCACTGCCATAAATATCCTCTGTGCTTTGCCTATTCATCCCTTTCCCATCCTAACACCTGGAAACCACAGTCTCCAGAGTTTTATCTTTTCCAAAATGTCATATGGTTGGAATTACAGTATACAGCCCTTTCAAACTGGCTTCTTCCACTTAGGGGTATGTATTTAAGGTTCCTCCATGTCTTTCCATTGCTTAATAGCTCATTTCTTTTTAGCAATAAATCATATTCCATTGTCGGGATGGACATGGTTTTATTTATCCATTCACCTACTAAGGGCATCTTAGTTGCTTACTAGTTTTAGCAACTATGAATAAGCTGCTATAGACATCCATGTGCAGGTTTTTGTGTGGCTGTAAGTTCTCAATCCCTTCGGGTGCATGCCAAGGGGCACAACTGCTGGCTCATGTGGTAAGAGTATTAAACATACTGCTAACCTATCTTCCAAGGCAGCTACACCAGTAGCTAAACTATCTTCCAAGGCAGCTCTCCCACCAGCAACGAATGAGAGCTCCTGCTGTTCCATATTCTCACCAGCCTGTGCTGTGGTCAGTGTTCCAGATTTCGGCCCTCTAATAGACATGTAGTGGTAACTCGTTGTTTACTTTGCATTTCTTTGATGATGACATACGACGTGCACTGTCTTTCCATATGTTTATTCATCATCTCTATATCTTCCTTGGTGCGGTGACTATAAAGGGCTCTGGCCCATTTTTTAATTAAGCTGTCTATTTTCTCATCATTAAACTTTAATAGATCTTTGTTTATTCCTTTGTCAGGAATGTCATTTGCAAATATATTCTCCCAGTCTGAGGTCTATCTTCTCATTCTCTTGACATTGCCTTTCGCAGAGCAGAAGGGTTTAATTTTAATGGAGTGTCTTTGGTTGTGTATCTAAAAAGTCATTGTCATTGCCACACTTGAGGTCATCTGTGTTTCAGCCTATGTTACTTCTAGACTTTTATAGTTTGGTGTTTTACATTTAGGTCTATGATCCATTTTGAGTTAACTCTAATGAGTGATGCAAATCTGTATCTAAATTCTTTTTTTTTCTGCACATAGATGTCCAGTTGTTCTAGCACCATATGTTGAAGAGACGATATTTGCTCCATTGTGTTGCCTTTGCTTCTTTGTCAACATCACTTGACTATATGGGAGTCTATTTCTGGGCTCTCTATTCTGTTCCATTAACCTATTTGTCTGTTTTTTCACTAGTACCATATTGCCTTGATTATTGTAGCTTTACGGTAAATCTAGACATCAGATAGTGTCAGTTCTCCAACTTTGTCCTTATCCTTCAATACTGTGTTGACTGACCAGGATCTGCTTTCCTCATAAATTTTAGAATCCATTTGTCAATATCTTACAAAATAACTTTCTGGGATTTTGATTGGGATTACATTGAATCTATAGACCAGGTCTGGAGGAACTGACATCTTGACAATATTGAGTCTTTCTATCCATGGACATGGAATATCTCTTCATTCAGCCTTATGATTTTTAAAAAAGAGTTATGTTCTATTTTGCCTGGCATTTCTAGGTGTTTTTTTCCTAATTAACTTAAATCTTTTCCTTAAAAATAATTATAAATCGCATGCATTTGTAAGAAATAATGAAGAGATCCCATACACACTTGACCTTATTTCCCTCAATAGTAACATATTGCAAATGACAGAATCAGGATGCTGATAATAATACAGTCAAAATACAGAACATTTGTCTCACCACAAGGATTTCTCAAGCCTTTACAGCTGTACCTTCTTTCTTTCCACCCTCACCTCTTCCTTAATGCTTGGCAACTACTAATCTGTTTTCCAATTGTTTAATTTTTGTCATTCTTACATGCAACTGATAAATCGTTAAGCTCTATATCTGAAACGAAGTATGTACTATATCATGGCTAATTGAATTGAATTAAAAATTAAAAAAGAATATTACATAGTTTGTAACATTTCGAGAATGGTTTTTTTAACCTCTGCAATTTCTGTGTTGATTTATTCTGGTTGTTTCACGTATCAGTGGTTCTTTTCCTTTTACTGCTATGTAACATTCCATGGTATGGAAAATGTGGCATTCCATCCCACAGTTTAACTATTCACTCACCAAAGAGCATCTGAGTTATCTTCCACTTTTTGGCAATTACGAGTAAAGCTGCTATAAACATTTGGTGTGAACACAGTATTCATTCCATTTCTGTGGTATAAATGCCCAGGGGTACAGCTGCTAGATTGTATGTTTACTTTTTAGAGAGACGGTCTGTTTCTCAGAGTGATTATACCACTTTACATTCCCACCGGCAATATATGAGTGATCTAGTTTCTCTGATCCTTGCTAGTGTTTCATACTGTCATGATTTTTTTAAAAAGATTTTATTTATTTATCTGACAGAGAGAGATGGAGAGATCATAAGTAAGCAGAAAGAGAGGCAGAGGGAGAAGCAGGGTCCCTGCCGATCCCAGGACCCTGAAACCGTGACCTGAGCTGAAGGCAGAGGCTTAACCCACTGAGCCACCCAGCCACCCCAGTCATGTTTTTTTTTTTTAAGCCAAGCTAAGTATGTAATGGTATCTCATGATGGTTTTAATTCACATTTCCCCAATACATAGTGATGGTAAGCATCTTTTTTAAAAATATTTTTATTTTTTTATAAACATATAATGTATTATTAGCCCCGGGGTACAGGTCTGTGAATCATCAGGCTAACACAGTTCACAGCACTCACCACAGCACACACCTTCCCCAATGTCCATCACCCCACCACCCTCTCCCTAACCCCCTCCCTCCAGCAACCCTCAGTTTGTTTTGTGAGATTAAGAGCCTCTTATGGTTTGTCCCCATCCTGATCCCACCTTGTTTCATTTATGGTAAGCATCTTTTTATGTGCTCATTCGCCATATATTCTTCTTCTTTAGTGAAACATCTGTTTATGTCTTTTGTTTGTTTACTAACTGGATTGTCTGGTTTTTAATCACTGATTTTTAAGATTTCTTAATTTAGATACTAGTCCTTTGTCAGATATGTGGTTTGCAAATATTTTCTCCCACTGATCTAGGTGTACCTCCCTCTGCCAATACCATAGCTTTGATTAGTAGCTATATAGTAAGCCTTTAGATCAGATAGACTGATTCCTCCTCTTCCACTCTTTTTTTTTCAAAATTGTTTTAGCTATTCCAGAGCCTATGCCTTCCCATACACATTGTAGAACAATATTGTTTTAGAATAATTATTTTAGAATAATCTACAAAAAAATATTGCTGGCATTTTGAGGGAAATTGGGTTAAACCTATAAACCCATCTGGGGGAAACGGACCTCTCTGTTGACTTGTCCAATCCATGAACGTACTTGTCTCCATTAATTTAGATCTTTGATTTCTCTCATCAGCATTGTGTAGTGCTCAGCATACAAGTTCTGTAAATGTTTTGTTAGATATACACCTAAGTATTTAACATTTTTGAGTAATTGTAAATCATATTTTATTTTTCATTTCAGTTTCTATGTGCACATCACTAGTAAGAGAAATAAAATAAATTTTTGAATGTTATTTTTCATCCTTGCCAAACTCACTTTTTTAGTTCTTGGGTTATTTTGTAGATTCCTTGGGATTTTCTACATTTGACAAATAAGGACAGTTTTGTTTCTTCTTTTAGATTGATATATCTTTTATTTTCTTCCCTTATCACAGTGGGTTGAACCAGAGTGGTGAAAATACACTCCTTTGCCTTGTTACTGATCTTAAGGAGAAAGTATACAGTCTTTCACCATAATTATAACATATAAATTTAACTACAGGTTTTTAGATATTTTTTATCAAGCTGAGCAATTTTCCTTCCATTCCTATTTTTCTGAGATTCCTTATCATGAATAGGTGTTGACCTTTCTCGGAAAATTTTTAAGCATCAATTGATGTGATCCTATGAATTTTTTCTTCTTTAGCTTGATAACTGAGTAGATTACAGTGACTGACTTTCAAATACTGAACCAGCGTTACATCCCTGAAATCAACCCCACTAGGTCATAGTGTAGAACTCCTCTTATATATTTCTGAATATTATTTGATAGCATCTTATTAATAATTTTTACATCTATATTTATGTGGAATATTGGTCTGTAGTTTCATTTTTTGTATAGTTTTTATCTGGTTTTGATATCAGACTAATACTATACGCATAAAATGATTTGGGAAGTATTCTCTCCTCTTCTGTTTTCTGGAAAAAAATTGTTTGGAATTGGCACAAATTCTTCTTAAATATTTGGTGGAATTCACCAGTGAAACAATCTTGGCCTGGAAATTGTTTGGGGGTCAAGAGTTTTTAAATTATGAATTCAATTTCCATAGTAGTTACAGAACTATGTATCTACTTCATATTAAGGATATATTTGGATTTCACAGACCAAAGAAAGAAAGTCCAAAGACAGCAGTGGGGAATTTTTAAAAGCAATTCAATTTGCTCTGCAGAATTCACAAAAGGCTCCAGAAGAGGCACATGAGATATTTCTGGAAATGGGATAAAGTTGGGGCCAAAAACAGTAAAATTGGTTGAAAGTCTGCATTTTGAGAGATCTTTGATTTCTCTTAAGAAAGGAGCAGTTAAGACTCCCGGCTCCCTTTCCTTGCTTTGGCAAAACACTGCACACTATTATCTAAAAAGGGTAAAACAAAAAGTCTCCAGACTGAGAGATAATGTGGTTCAATTAAGGGAAAAGGTACTGAAAATAGGGATTAAATTTTTAAAAATTCATATATTTAGAGCTGAGACCCCAGCTTTCACCCCCACTTGGTTCTTAGACGATTGGAATCCAAAGATCCTTGTCTGACAAGTCAAAGTAGCCCAAAATAAAACACCCAGATCATCAGGCAATGAGATAAACCAACCCCACCGCCACAAGCAAGCTCACGACTCTTATTCTTAAATATGAACATACACAGATCATCAGAAATCTTAGAAAAGTCTCTTACATTAAACCTAATGACAAACATGAAATCCAAAACAGCAATTTGGACCATGAGAGACTATGGACTCTGAAAAACAACATGAGGGTTTTGAAGGGGCGGGGGGTGGGAGGTTGGGGGAGCCAGGTGGTGGGTATTGTGGAGGGCACGCATTGCATGAAGCACTGGGTGTGTTGTACAACTATGAATTCTGTTATGCTGAAAAGAAATGAAATAAAAACAAACAAACAAACAGCAATTTGGAAGGAACTAGGACTGTAGGAGGAAAAGAAAACTTCCTCCTCAAAAAGCCTATTTATATGTTTGGAGATAAAAGAAAACATACTACATCTGGAGAACAGGGGCAGAATGCTATTTTTTTAATTCAAGGAATAAAAAAAAATCTCAGAAAAAGAAAATAGAGAGAAATACACACACACACACACACATACATATATTTAGACTATTTAGAATATATATATAGAGAGAGAGTGTGTGTGTGTACTTAGCAAGCTGGAAAATAATAGTTTAGGTAAATTTTCCAGAAAATAGGGCAAATGGACGAAGAGAAGAAAATAAAGTCTAATATCTGAATATTAAGAGTTTCAACAAAAGAAAATAGAGAAAAATGAAGAGAAGAAATCATCAAAGAAATAACTCAAGTCTTAAAGGAATAAATTTTCACAGTGAAAGAGCACCTGGTAAGTATAATTCAGTGGATGAGAACAGACTCACAGCAAGACACAGCATTATGAGATTTCAGAAAAATGGGAGCAGACAAATGCTTCTATATACATCCACAGAGGAAGAAAAAAGAGTAGGAAATCAGAATGCCTTCAGATTTTACAGTAACAGCACTCTGTGTTGGTGGAAGACAGTGAAACTAGAAGACAAATGCCTTTGAGTTTCTTTTTTTTTTTAATATTTTATTTATTTATTTGACAGAGAGAGAAATCACAAGTAGGCAGAGAAAGCAAGCAGAGAGAGAGAGAGGGAGCCCGATGCGGGGCTCCATCCCGGGACCCTGAGATCATGCCCTGAGCCGAAGGGAGAGGCTTAAACCACTGAGCAACCCAGGTGCTCCTGCCTTTGAGTTTCTAAGGGAAAATCATTGCCATACAATTCTGTACCTGGAAAACCATCCTTCCACTTTGAGAATAAAATAAAGTCATTTTCAGATATCCAGGAAGCTCCTGAAAAAAAAATGTACTCCATAAAAGGAAGAGGAAGTTAAGAAAAGAAAAAAAGGAGAAGTGATTAGGGACCAGGAGGTCGAACCCAGGAGAGAGGTAAATGACACACACAGGATGACAGTGAGATGAGACTCAGGATGCCCTGAGTTCCTGGCTAGAGAGCAAGTAGCAGGCTGTTTGGAAGTCTAAGAGAAGATGAAAGAGAAAGAAAATTAGAAAAATTTTTGAAAATTAGAACAGCTCATTTCTTTTGAATTAGTGATAAAAATGTAGAAAACTATGAAAGCAAGCAAACAAATGAAGAGCCAATTATGGATTCTAGAGGAAAGAAAAATATACTCAGGAAAGGAAAAATAATCATACTCTATTACATGACTCAGCTGTGAGTACGGTAAGGATCACTGTCGTAATCATTTAAACATTGAACAGTGGTCTGGTCAAAGTTGCATGTGACCCCAGGATGAGGAGCTGAAGTAAGAGGGAGAGTATTTGCATGTATGTGTGTGTGCAGCACAGCTGCACTCAGGGAATGAGAGATGTGAAAGTTGCTAAAATCCTCGTCTCCCAAAGTATAAATCTGATAGATAATACTTAGAACTGAACAACCAAGAAGTTGCCATGTAAGCTTTAGAAATTTAGAATAAATATGAAAACAATCAGTCACCCTTAAGGAATGAAAAGATGGCAAGTAGGGGATCCAGACACTTGTTTTTCTCCTCAAGCTTCATTGAGCTATTTGGCTCTTTAGACTATATACATGTACATCTTTAAAACTAAGTAAATAAACATGCAAAAACTTAAAAAAAATCTTACTGTAAAAAATATATATTTCCCAATTTAGCTTTCAATATTCTTCACAAAATGGCCAACACTTAACCCACCCCATGGACCTATACTACAGTCATGTAGGCATCTCTTTAATCAACCCCAGAATTTATTAATTCATTTATTTATTTATAAAATAAAATTTACCCAATTTCCAACATATGTCAGTAGTAACACAACATAAAGAGATGAAAGACACAGTCTATCCACCGAAATTTGGTCTCACTTGTGGAAACAGAAAAATAGGGGCACCTGGGTGGCTCAGTGGGTTAAAGCCTCTGCCTTCGGCTCAGGTCATGATCCCGGGGTCCTGGGATCGAGCCCCACGTCGGGCTCTCTGCTCCGCGGAGAGCCTGCTTCCTCCTCTCTCTCTGCCTGCCTCTCTGCCTACTTGTAATCTCTGTCTGTCAAATAAATAAATAAAATCTTTAAAAAAAAGAAAAGAAAAGAAAAAGAAAACAACACGGTGAAATAAACTCTTATAGAAATATTCACAAGATCCCATGGAAACATGGAAGAGTTTCACATAACCTAGCAAAGGGCGAGAACTGCCAACAAATGCTTAAAGGAAGAAATGAGGATTCAGAAGAGTTTTCAAGGTCAACTACGTGTCAACCAGAAAAAGGGGAAAAGACTGCTTTAGTCAGAAAGAAGAGCACTGACCAAAAAACACAAGTTGATAGTGAGCACACATTCAATGACCCATTCAGTTAACGCTGTTTGGGTCCGAATCCCATGTTAGATACTATGTTAGACCTTGGAGTGGTGAAGTCTTTGATCCTTCCCTAGAAGGACTCTTATTTTGCCAACAATTTAAAAAGCACAACAGAGGAACATCAAAGTTATACAAAGGTGTCAAGATAGGTTTCCTAAATGAGGGTGACCTTGTGCAATCAGTAGGAATTAGCCGGATATCATACTAAGAAAAAAAAAGACCCAAATGCATGCAAGATATGATGCAAATGACTGAGAAAGTAGACAGAAAAGGGTCAGGTTTAACCCGAAGGAAAGAATGTAAGGTAAGAAATACGCCATAGCAGCATTTTAAAACCTCCTTGGCAGTCAATAAATTGACGTCTCCCTCCCTCTCTCTCTCTCTCTCTCACACACACACACACACGCACAAATTCAAGTGGCAAGAGTCTTTAAAAATCACCCCCAAATATACAAAAAGAGAAAAGAGATGAAAATGACTGGAGAGAACACAACAGAAGCAGAAGGCAGACGGAAGTAATGGATGTTCATGAGGCCCAGAACAAAGGGGCAAGATAGAAGAAAAATTTTCCTACAATAAATAAGGATCTAAATCTGCACAACCAAAAAATGGGTGCTATGTGCCAGGGAGAAATACATTTTAAAAGACTGAGAGCCAGACACGACCTTATAGAATTCTTGGCTTGATGAAAAAAATTAAGTCTTCCATACGCTGCCAGACAGAACAGATAGGTTATCTACATACGAACAAAAAAAAAAAAAAAAACAACAAAAAACCAAACTGGCCTATCGGCTCTGTGGGCAGCTACAGTGTAGACCGAACGTGATGGAAAAAGAACCTCTGGGTCTTCAGAAGGAAAATCTCTGTCTCAGGAATGTTATACCTAAATAAGCCATTCACTGCTTACGTGTGAAGGCAAGAGAAAGACATTTTCAGATGTATAAAGGCTCATAAAGTATAAGACCTACAGCTTTTTCCTGAAATTAAAAAGGCCATAAAGCCCTGTTGCTTGAAGTGTGGTCTATGGACAAGCAGCATTGACATCACCTGGGAATTTGCTAGAAATGAGAGCTCTTGGGCCCCACTCCAGACCTACTGAATCAAAGTTTATATTTTAACAAGATCCCTAGGTGATTCATATGCACATTAAAATTCCAGAAGCACAGCTCAAAACCTATCCCTGCCAACAAAGTTATTCAAAATGAAGAATTAAGAAGACTGATAATGAGCACCGAAATCATGGATGCACACACACACACAGTGAAGTTTCAACAGAGGTCTGCAATAGGATTACAAAAGAAAAGACAGAAAGGAAAATGCTGCTGCCAATGAGCTGAACATAAAATCTCAAACAATGATAATAACAAAACCCAAGAAACGGAAGCGAAGAGGAAAAGTGTAAAACATTCATCATCTTGCATTGGAGAAATCAGAAGAAACTATTTCAGCATTGCTATGGGCATTGATAGCTATAAAGTAATTATTAAAACATGGCTTTTAAACATCTTCAATTTAATCATCAGTTTTTAAAAACCCAGATCATATATATAATTTCCAAATGGCCAGAGGTAAAACTTCAGAGAAAAACATGAAAAAAAAGATTTTAAATAGAAATAGTAATCTGAACGCCTACATTGAACTCCCTCCCCCATACAAATGCATACTGAAATGATTGACAGGACATGTTAATAAGTGGACATCTCTATATCATACTTGGAAATCCAAAGAGGCTAGACACAAGCCAGGAACTTCGAGATACAGTGTAAGCAAGTCTGAATTAAAGGGGGTGTAGAAATATACTACTCCCTGCACACAGAAAGGAAGCCTGCCTTGGAAGAAAGCGAAAGAGATCCACAGGAGAACCTTCCTATACCCAGTAAATTTAAAGTGGACGCAATTCCCAGCTATTAAGAAGAGCATGCAGGTGGCCAGCATAAGACAAAAATGTGAAGGCACATACGATCCCACTGGATGTGGGTCCCTGTAAAACCACAGTGCCTACAGCGGCTCTGGCACTCTGGAAGGGTTACATACGAGATAGGTAGTGCCAAAACTACCTCCAAATAAAGGAAAGCCACAAAAAGCATAGAAAAGAAATTCATCCAGCAGAAAGGCAAATTTCTTCCCATGAATGCCCTCCACTGTGCTTCCTGATGATCTCCCAGTACGGAGATACTGACCCAGAGCTGTAGTAGACCCAGACAGTGCTTCTCACCCAGTCAGAGGACACTTCTTCCATGGAGATCTGGAACTGAATTAACAAGGGACTTGACCAAATACTGACTCTAATCCAGACCCCTGGTATTTGGAGTATAGGGACTTGGAGATACACACACACTTTTTTTTAAGGTTTATTTATTTATTTGGAAGAGAGACAGCAGAGGGGAGAGGGAGAAGAGAGTCTTTTTTTTATGCAAATATTTTATTTTAAGATGTAATCAAATATCTTTTTTTTTATTTCTTTTCAGCGTAACAGTATTCATTGTTTTTGCACCACACCCAGTGCTCCATGCAAAACGTGCCCTCCTTAATACCCACCACCTGGCCCCCCTAACCTCCCACACACCCCCCGCCCCTTCAAAACCCTCAGGTGGTTTTTCAGAGTCCACAGTCTGAAGAGAGAGAGTCTTAAGCAGACTCCATGCTGAGTGCAAAACCCAACATGGAGCTTGAACCCACAACCCTGAGATCATGACCTGAGCTGAAACCGAGTCAGACATTTAACTGACCATGCCACCCATGCACCCCATGTATATATGTATTTTTAAAAATTAGCTCTTATTTCTTAAATGGAAGCTTTGACCATCAACTGTTTGCAGCCAAGTCTTTCCTAATACGTGTGTTTTGGGCTATAAACTTGCCTCTAAGGATGGATGAAGGTACGTCTTCCAAGTTTTGATATAGATGATCCCTCTCTTTCTGACAACGCTTCTTTCTTTAGTTTCTACTCTGACACCAGCCTAGCGTCACCAATTTCCTTTCATTTAGTGTCATATGCCATAGCTTCTTCCTACGATTTTCAGATGTTCTTAACATTTGTTTCTAGTAAACAGCGTATGATTTTTGTTTTATCCTCTAACAAACGTTATCTTTTAACTGGACTACCTAGTCCATATACATCTAATGTAACAACTGATATATCTAGGGGTTCACATCTACCATTTTAACATTTCTTTTCTATATGTCGCACTCACTCTACTTCCATTTCCTCTCCTTCAGTTTTCTCTTTTGTGAGTTATTTGGAATCAATCAAGTATTTTATCATTATTCTACTTATCTCTATGATAGCTGGTTGTTATATAATTTCTTATTATGCTTTTAACGGTAACCCTAAATATGACAACACGCATCCCTGACTCGGAAAAGTAAAGGTAAGTAAGTTACTTCTATGATTTTCCAGGCAATTCAAAAACATTAGATCATTTTAACTCCATTCGTTCCCTTCCCAAATTTCATGTCATGGTTTCCCTCTCTTTTAATTTTACATATACTTAAGTCCCACAAATCTTACTATTATTGCTCTAAGTGGTTCAGAGTCACTTACATTTCTATTCTCAGTTGCTCTTCTTTTCCTCCCGTGTTTCCATCCTCTATATGGGGTCATTTTTCCTCTACCTGAAGAAATTCCCTTAGCACTTCTCTGAACACTGTTCAGGTAGCAAAGAATTCTGAAGTTTTTGTTTGTCTAAAAACATCTTTATTTCACCTTCACATGTGAAGGCTATTTGTCAATACAATAGGTAGGGAATTCTACTGTAATAGTTATGTTCGTTCAAGATATTCAACAGGCCGTTTCATTATCTTCTAATAGAATTTACCAATGTTATTTTTGCTCCTTTGAACATAATAGATCTTATCTCTCCAGCTTCTTTTAAGATTTTGCTATAATGTGGTTATGTGTACTTACTCTCTTTGGGGTTTGCAAAGCTTCTTGACTTTGTAGCTTAACATCTTCATGCAGTAACTTTTAGAAGTTTCAGAAAATTCTGGGCTACTATCCCTTCAAATAGTGTTTCTACTCTATTTCCTATCTCCTTTCCTTTTAGGAGTCCAGTTGCACATGATTTAGACTTTTTAATTATTCTATTTCCTGTGTTTTTCCCCTCTATAATTTAGCCAGGATAGTTCTACAAACTTACACTCTCTCCTACTATTTCTAATCTGCTGTTAACATCATCTATTTAGTTCTTAATTTTAGCTATCACAGGCTTCTGTTCTCAAATTTCCACTTGACTCTACTTTATGGATTCCAGTTCTCTGGTAAAATCCTATATTTTGTCATCTATGCTTATAAACATATTTATTACAGGGTTTTTGTTGCTGTTGTTGTTTTCCACACATAGATCTAATAGCTCCAGGACCTTTTTCTATTGTCTGTTTTTCTTCTTGATCCTGTCTCATGGTAAGACTGGTAATGTTTTATTAAATTATGGGAATGATCTATGAAAAGTGGTATAATCTCAGGTTGATGTCATCTTCCTCCAGGGTATTTTAGGTTTTTCTTCTTGTAAAGCTTCCTGGAGGCGGTTGGAATAACAACACATTTTATCACTCAAAGTAGAGTTAAGCTCATTCAAAAATGGGTTTCACTCTTAATAACATCTAGTCTATTTAGGACTTTTTTTTTTTTTACCTTTCTCCTAGCATATTGTCCATCAGGAATACCAGTGTATCACCTCAGGTGTCTAGCAGGGCTTTGAACCCCAATTTTTATGTTCCAGGACCATGAGACTGCCAATAAATCTGCTTAGCTTCTCAACCTCTTTGTAACTGCTTCCTCCTTGGCTTCTCTGCCTCTCGCTACTTAAGAATCAGTGAATTCCTAGGGGCGCCTGGGTGGTTCAGTGGGTTAAAGCCTCTGCCTTCGGCTCAGGTCATGATCTCAGGGTCCTGGGATCGAGCCCCGCATAGGGCTCTCTGCTCAGTGGGGAGCCTGCTTCCCTTCCTCTCTCTCTCTCTGCCTGCCTCTCTGCCTACTTGTGATCTCTGTCAAATAGATAAAATATTTAAAAAAAAAAAAAGAATCAGTGAATGCCTGGATGAAGAGTATAGCTCCAATCAAACCACTTTTCTGCATATTTCTTCCTTCAGGGATCTTAGAATCTCGGGTTCTGAGTCCATGACTATGTTTATTTCTCAAATTTCTGGTTCCCAGTTGCCCATCACTGAGCTGTTAATATCTGTGATCATTTTTATTAATCCAAAGCCAAGTGAGACAAATAAGAGCAAAAGAGTAGATTTTCATAAAGCTAAGTGAATTCAATTTAAAGACAGGTTTTTAAATCCAAGAGTACGTCCTACCTTTAGACGCTGAAATGACAAGATTCTGATTCTAATTCTTTTTTGAAAAGTCTGTGATGGTAGACCACAGTCAAGTTGTTTGTTCATTTTTATTTGTGTCCTTATTTGACTAAATAAAAAAGCTGACAATCTATATTAATTCCAAATATACCCTTTAAAAAAATTTTACTAGGTTTGAAATTTGAAAGTCAGAACCAGATTCTTTACCATGGCCCACAAATCTACCTTCTTCTTCAATATTGGCCCATTCTGCTGTCTCCCTTATCTGGGGTTCTCTTGGCATAAAAGCCTCTTTTCATTTCCTGCTCTAGCACCTTTATATATGTTGCTCCCACTCTCTGAATTCTTTGTTCCATAACCCTCTCCTATAAGAACTATGAGGGCAGGCTCTGTGTTAATTTAATTCATAATTGTTAAACTTCTTGCATATATTAAGGAACCAAAAGGCTCTGGTGAGAAGGTATTTGCAAGTGACATATCAGATAAAGGGTTAGCATCCAGAATACATAAAGAACTTACACAACTCAACACCAAAAAACAAACAAACAAACAAACAAATAATCCAATTAAAAATAGGCAGAAGACACGAAGAGACATTTCTCCAAAGATGACCTACAGATGGCCAACAGACACATTAAAGATGCCCAGTATCACCCATAATCATCAGGGAAATACAAATCAAAGCCACAATGAGATATCACATCATACCTGTCAGAATGGCTAAAATTAAAAATACATAAAACCACAAGTTTTGGCAAAGGATGTGGGAAAAAAGGAACCCTCATGCACTGTTGGCAGGAATGCAAACTGGTACAACCACTGTGGAAAACAGTATGAAGATTCTTCTAAAAATTGGAAATAGAACTGCCAAGAGATCCAGTCATTCCATACTGGGTATTAACCCAAAGAAAATGAAAACACTAATTTAAAAAGATGTATGCACCCCTGTGTTTGTTGCAGCATTATTTACAACAGCCAAATTATGGAAGCAGCCCAAGTGACCACAATAGACGAATGGATAGAGAAGATGTGTTCACAGTAGAGTATTACTCGGCCATGAAAAAGAATGAAATCTTGCCATCTGCAACAATATGGATGGATCTAGAGAGTATAATGCTAAGTGCAGTAAGTCATAAAAAAACAAATACCATTTAAGAGACAACACAAAGAAAACAGGAAGCAAACCAAGAAACAGACTCTTAAGTACAGAGAACAAACTGATGGTCACCAGAAAGGAGGTGAGTGAGGTCATGGGTGGGGGAAAGAGTTGAAGGAGATTGAGAGTGCAGTTATAATGGTGAGGACCGAATAGTGTACAGATTTGCTGAGTCACTTTACTATACCCCTGAAACTAACCTAATACTGTCCTTTAGCTATACTGGAAGGTAGATGATAGACAGATGATAGATAGATAATAGAAGACTGACTGATTTTTAAAAGGATCTGGTACTAAAGATCTCTCAGTGGAGGATTACATAGAAGAAGGATTTCTGAAGAGTTCTTTGAGAAGTGTGTGCTATGATCCTACTTTCCACTCTGCCCCACAAAGAAAAAAGAAAGTGATGAGGGCTTCAATCTGCTAACCCCAGACCAAGGGGATGAAATTTTAGGGGTACCCCTTAAAGAGTTCAACCCATGTCTCCTGCAGTTTGTTGGTGGCTAATTCATACCTCAGCAATTTAAGGACAGAGAAATTGGTCACGGTAGCTGTGTATGAAGAATAAGTCTTACCACACTGAATCCCAGCACTTCAAGAGTCTGTTTAGCAAAGCTCACAGGAGGGTGAGGAGACATCAACAGGGGGACACCCGCAGTGTGCCTACTTGTCCAGGAGCTGAGGGAACAACAGCATTGCCAAGACAGGACTGTGAACAGCACATCTCAAGGGCACTGCTGGCAAGACATGCCAAGGGACTGGGAGAAAAGAGGAAACTGCCTCAGAGAAATGCATCACAGGGTTCACAACAGAAGGAGACAGCTTTAAACATCTGCCAAGCCACAGGGCACCGAGACGTGCTCTCCAATCTCAAGGCAGACCTCCTCCTCCTGTTGCTCTCGTCATCCCCAAATTTCCCTTCCTGAATAGGGGCAGAAAAGACAGAAGACGCTTAGCAACTTCCCTTCCTTCTCCAAAGTGTTTAATGATCAGCTGACCTCAGTTAGGAAAGAGAAGATGCACACTCACCACATTCACACACACACACACACAAATAGATCACTTAGCAAAATTATATTCCAGACAAAACCAAAGTCATTTTTTAATTAACAAAATAACCAATAAATATGTAAGCATTTGGGTTGTATGACAAAACAATGAAAGTGGTCATTCATGGTCTTCAATATATTCCTCCAGTTCTTTTTAACAAATACAAGTACATACTATTAAAAAAAAAAAAGACAAACACGAATAAACCACATTCCTTTTCCAACTGAATCCCACCGCTGATTGCAAATCATTCAGACTCCTCAGATCTGGAGGCGACGGAGTAGCGCCGAAGTCCTAACTTCTGGGCACCAGACTCTATGCTGGAAACTTCTCCCCCAAGTGACTGAACAGCAGTGGGAAAAAAGTCCTATTTCACACATGAGAAGCCCTTCCCTAACCCTTGCCCACAGGCACCCTGTGCTCCTACTGTAGGCCTCAGCGGGATCGAGACATGCCGGAACAGCATCACATCCTGTCATTCTTCCACACAGCATGACACACGAGTAACAGGGTCTTCGCTTCCTCCCCTTCGCTTCGTACTGGGGAAGCAGGTACACCACTTTGTCTGTGCAAGACTAATCCCTGGGTTTGGTTCTGCCACCATTCACATGGAGCCCAGCTCGGAGTTAGAGCTCAGCCTGGGGTAATGACACCAACAGTGCCTCAAACAGCCTCCCCTGCTGTCCTGCAGTGAACCAAGAGTCCTCCTTCGCAAGGCCACATCATGATCTCCCATCTGACCCGCGGTGCACGGTCTCAAGGAAACTGGAAGGTGTATGTAGTCACTCTTAAATATCCCATAGAACAGCGACATCAACGAATCCCGATGTGCGCCAAACAAAATGTGTTCTCCCTGCATTTCTGATCTACACCTTGACACCATCCAAGGAAAATCAACTTACCCTTTTGCTTTTCAATATCCCACATCTGAAGACACCTGCCATGATCCTGGAGCCTTCCTCTGGTCCAGAACCAGGACACCAGGTTCCATCAAACTGGGGCTCTGTCTTACCTGACAGCTGAGGCAAATCCTTGGCTGGGATTTAAATGGCCCTACAAAGGATTACCTCAAAATTGTCCCGAAAACAATGATGAGTGTGAGCTCATCATAAAAAACTAATGGGTTTTTTTTAAGAAGCCAATCTTACGTTTCAACACGTTATATAATATGAGCATACCTAAGGTATGAAAACAGAACGTGCCTTACCTTCTTAATCGATGGGTTGTTCAGAAAAAGTGAAGAAGAAATGAACTAAAACTGAGATACTTAAGGGTAGAATTCAGAAGACTTGAGCCATTATCCCTAGTCTGGACAATCTGGGGCAAGTGACTTAATATGCCGGCCTTCCCTCCTGCAAAGCTTGAAGTGTCTAGTGCCCCAGGCTCCTTTGAGCTGGGAGTCTCAGGTAGATGGACTATGGCCACCCTCATGAAAATGGGACCAGTGCTATTTAAATATGGCACCCTGAGGATGACTGACGTTTATATATAGCAGATGTCGAATCACCATCCTAGTACCTTCCGAAGCCAAGAAGCCAAGCTGTTCCCCATCCCCATCCTTCAAAGGCACTGACATCCACGGAGAAGAGCCGTAAGACCACACTTACCTCCCAGTCAAGCACCTCCGCAGAGAGTATGACGCCCCTCCCCCACAGGTCCGAGAGCAGTCACTCCAGCTGCCCCAAGCATCCCAGTTGCTGTCCTTCTCTTCATCAGAACGCGTGTTTCTTGAGGTCTAGAATGTGAAAAAACACAATAAGTTAAGACACGTACGCTAGAATCATCCCCACGTTTTTCCAGTTTTTTCCAGTCTTATTCTAAGCTGTTCACAGAGAGAAAGTTGCCTAAAAGTGCTTTGCTTTGGAATGGCTACGTTAAACACACACACACACACACACACACACACACACACACACGACAGTTTTATATGGAAACTAGTGACACGTGAGTACCCTTCCACCTTATGAAGGTTTTGTCCAGGCAGCTTCTAAGCTCAGTTGTAAATCTGAAATTTTATCATTCCAAAATTTAAATAGACGAAGTCATGTTTTATAACCAACACAGTAGGTTCCCAGCTTGTACCTAAGACTTCTCACCACTGAAATCCTGGCTTGCCCTTCTGTCAGGCAGATAGGCGCTCACTCCAAGGAAATTATTTTGCATGAGGATTTGTGAAATCTCCTGAAATGGGCCCCATCCCAAGAAAGCAATGCAACTAAAGCCTTGGGAATCCAAGAAAATAGAGAAGCGTCCACTAATTAAACCAACTAATTAATTTGGTTTAATTAGTCTTCTGAAATGGCCACCATTGACTTATGTTAGGATACTCTAGAGAAAAGAGGAAGACAGGTATAAGTTAAAAATATATAGACAGGGCGCCTGGGTGGCTCAGTGGGTTAAAGCCTCTGCCTTCAGCTCAGGTCACGATCCCAGGATCCTGGGATCAAGCCCCGCATCGGGCTCTCTGCTCAGTGAGGAGCCTGCTTCCTCCTCTCTCTCTGCCTGCCTCTCTGCCTACTTGTGATCTCTCTCTATGTCAAATAAATAAAATCTTTAAAAATAAATAAATAAAAATAAAAATATATAGACAGATGTAGGTGTAGATATGAGAAGAAATGATGTGTCTTACATAAAGTTACAAAACTTCACTAAGGGGCCTAGAGTAGGCTCCGTTGAATAAACGGAGAAACGTACATAGTCCTAAATGGGTGGACTCGAAACTATAAAATGTTACTTCTCTCCAAATTAATCTACAAATTTATAACAACTCCAAAATCCCCAAAGGAATTTTTACTGAACCTGACAAAATGATTCCAAATTTCATCTGGTGGAGCAAGTCTACAGGAGCCAAGAAAAAAACTGTGAAAGAAGGGAAATTGGAGGGAAATTGCCTCAATTAAGAATAGAGAGTTGGCATTGTGATAAGTAGTGAAAATATATTAAATTTTTTTAAAAAGAAGAGTCCAGAAACAGAACCAAGTATAAGAAGGTAAGATGGAACCACAAGTCAGAGTGACGAATGTTTATAAAAACAAAACAAAACCCAGGATGCCTGGGTGGCTCAGCTGGTTAAGCATTCGACTCCTGGTTTTGGCCCAGGTCATGATCTCAGAGTCATGAGATGGAGCCCAAGGTCATCGGGCTCCATGCCTAGTGTGGAGTCTGCTTGAGATTCTCCCTCTGCCTTTTCCCATTGAAATAAATTATTTTCCTTTTAAATAGAGGACTTTTTCAGAAAATACACCAAAATGATTTCCAGATACATTGGAAGTTTTTATTAAAAGCACTGAGACTCTAAAATAGTAGAAAAATTATAGATAAACAATCTATAGACTTGACCTAGGCAAGACTGTCCTGGATAGGTCAACAAAGTAAGCAATGAACTTTGGAACACACACACATACAAAAAAAATTAAATTAAAAGAAGGTATTTTTTAAGCCAACAACTTTTCTAAAAATTGTGAGCAATAAAACCCTTATTTCTATATGAAAAAAAAAGGTAGAAGCTATAACGGAAAAGACTAGAAGATTTCCATTAAATTTCCACTTTATTTACATTAAAACAAAAACACCCAAGGCATTTGCAATCTCTTCATCCTTTGGATAAAGGCGCAGGTATGTGAGTGTACACGCAAAAGCATACCGCAAGGACAAGCATAGGGGTTGGAAGGGTCAAACTGCCTCTGAGAACAGAGGATGTGGGGCTCGGAGCGGACGCTGTCCTTGACAAATGGGGACCAGCTGAATGTCGTATAGTCCCTTCACCCTCATAAAACGTTCTATCTGATGGACCCATGGGTGCTGTAATGGGTGTTAGCTTTATCTGACCTTGCATTTTTTGGATATCTCTTTCAAAAATAATTTTTTTTGAAGGGGATAAAAGGCAATCCTTAGAGCACAGGGAAGACTGCATCATTTTCACATAGGTAACCGTGTAAGTGCACGGAGAAAGGGGTGAGTTAACTTAAAACGTTCACCATGGCGACTTCCAGGTTCGAGGACTCTGAGTGATTTTATCTTCTTTTGTTTTTGCTTCTCTGCATTTTTTAAACAAAATGTTTTTTAAAGCAAACACTTTCATACTTGAATTAAACGTGTGTAAGCAAGCAAAGACAGACCACATCGACGCAGAGAAAAGTTCAAGTCAGAGAGAATTTAACAGGAAGCCGTAAGTCGGAGAACAGGAACGTTTATGAAGGAAACCCTAATACTAATAAAACCACAGTGAACGGCTGAACTAGATATTACACGGGCTTCCTTAAGCCCTTAGGCCATGTTACCTCATCTAACCCAAAAAAATTTTTTTTTAAATTAAGAGGGGGATCTGTAGAAAGGGCCTTCAAAAGTGAAATGGAATAATGAACCAAGGGGGGATTTTCCAATCATTTCCACCCCAGACTCACCAGTCAGTGGGTTTCATGGCTTCTTGCCAAGCTACCTATTTATAACCCTGGACACGATCCTGCTCGAGGCAACACTTAGGGAATAGTCCAACGAAAGGAAAGGGTAAATGTCTGAGAACTGATCAAATCTGTCGTCAGGAACACAAGCTAATTAACCCAAACAATTTACTGTTCTAATTAGATCAGCGTTCAGTTCCATTTTCTACACTAAATGTCACCAAGTGGAACTGCATCCTGTCTATAACATATAATGTAAAATAAAGTTCTAATTCATAAAACACACACACACACACACACACACACAAACACGCACCCACAAATAGCACTTTAATACATTCATCTGGACTTCTGGGCTGGTAAGTCTAAATCGTTTAGATAAACGTTTAAAATATACACAGCTGAAATTGATTTTTCATTTTGTCACCCGATCTACCGATAGGTTGAATGTGAAAAGTTGAAAAACATCATCATATATATTTTTAAATGAAAGTTGAGAGTTCCTTGCAATATTGCTTTAATTTGTTTTTATTCCCACTATCCCATCTGTTCGGTTTATAGTTAGAGTCGGGTTTCTTTCCATAACTTCTCCACCTTTACTTACAAAAAAAAAAAAAAAAAAAGAATCTTGACTTTAAAATAACTAAAATAGGCATGTTGTAAATGCAGGCATTTGGTCTCTCTGGTTAGGTCAGTGAGATATTCGCCCCCTCCACCCCTCCCCAAGAAAACAGAAAAAAAATGCATCTCAAGAGAGGTCGTGGAGTTCTTCTCCTGCTCTTGGCTGGGAAGATGATGATGGGATTTTGCTGTCTTCTGTCAGCCGGTCTCCCCACCCTCCTTCTCTCGGATGTTTCTTCACCCAAAGAGCAGCAGTAATATCCCTGATGTGCACCCAGTTCTGGCCTCTGCCCCTGATGCCAGCAGCACACAGCGAGCACAGACGGTCAGAGAAAAGCTTCTTGGTGGCAGAAGAAAGCACCACTGGGACGTTTCTGCACGCGTATGTTTGTGTATTCCTCCTGATGGTGACACAGAAGCTCCTTCCTGGACCGGACCTCCTCCCAGGGCAGGGGACCGCCAGTCTCCATCAGCTTCTGCTCGAGAACCCTGCCCTAGCTTTCCCTTCAACTGTCCCAGCTTTTCCATGAATATTTACTCTGCTCACACTTAAGTGTGTGCGTGTTTCATCTTAAAATGTACTGTCCAGAGTACAACACGGACCACACACTGACCAACCCTCCAGGTTTCTTCTGATAAAATCTGAGTTTCCTCTTTCCTTCATTCCTTCTCTCCCTCCTTCCATCCCTTCTTCCCTCTCTCCTTCTCCCCTCCCTCCCTCCTTCCTTTATTCTCTCCTCCCTCCCTCCCTCCCTTCCTTTTCAGACACACCATTTCTTGGATCCCATCACAGAGGCCATATCGCAAAATGCTCAAAAGCTATGTGGATACCCTGGATACATTTCTTAACCTTTCTAAAACTCACCTATAAAATGGAGATGACAACCTTCGCTGTAGGGGGGTTTAACTAAAACAACACACATATAACAAATCACACCTCATCTCATAAATATAATAAGCAAAGGTCTCAGTAAGGTCAAAATAATGTCTTTTTCAAAGCAGGGACAGTAGAACCTGCTCACTCCCATCTTCGCTTCTGCAGGCTTAACATGAATCACTACCGAATGTTCCTTTGTTGGTGTTGACCCAGAGCGCTGGCTTGTCGAGATCCATTTGAACCCAACGGGTCACCCACCTATGAGCCACTCTGCTCAGCTTTGCAACTTTCCTGTTCCACCCAGGTCCCTGGTAAACATGCTGGACATAGCTCCCTAATCTTACGGAATTCCATTAATGCATATTTCTGCCTTTTTTTTTTTAAGTAGTAAGCAGACCGTAATGCCAAATCAGCAGCCAACTAATCAGACTTAGAATCTGGAGACACAGTTTAGTGTTACAATAAAAATAAGGAATAAAAGGAATAATAAGGAATAAAAAATAAGGGATAAGAAATAAAAAGTCATCCAGTGTTAGGGGCAGAAGAAGCTGAGGGGAGGGAAGAAAGCAGCCATCCGGTGGCCCAGGTCAGGCAGGTGGGGGCTATGTTCTTGAGCTGTGGGGTGTCGGGGAGCCTCCCAAGACAAGGGCATTAGGCAGCCCCACTTTGGCCGGCCCCAGCCCTGCACTCCAGGGACCATGAAAGCTGGCTGATGGTGTCAGCTTGATGGCTGGCCTGAAGGTAACACTGAAGAGTCAACTTCTAGGCTTGTCGGCTGGGTACCACTGTTCCCGGCTCCCTCCTCACGGGCATCTCCATAAGCTGTCTTAACTAATTATTTGAATGCCATGTTATTAGTAAGTTATACATCACACATCGGGAATCCAGCAAATCCAGCTGCTGACCTATCGTCACAGGCAGCGGGCAATTTGCATCTTGGAAGGAACGCACCTGCTGCTGGGTTTCGCCTGACCACAACCTTCTCTGGGTATCTCATTGGGGACTTCTCCTTTTTCCTCTCTCTGTGTTGCGAGCAGAGTTACACTTCTGTTTTTCCAGAGGCGTTTGGCTCTATCTAGGTTATTACATGAGGGGTACCCGTCCTTGGACTGATGCTCACGACCCAGACACACTTGTGAATTTCCCATACAGGAACAAAGACCAAGGGCTTCTGAAGTTCAAGAATCAGTGCTCCTGCAGGAGTGGCCTGGATGAGCCACAGGCCAGCCAGCAGCGGGTGACAGGTGCTGGAGGGGTGTGATGATGAAGCAGCAGCCTTCGGGCCTTGACTGTGACAGACACAGGGCCCCAGAGCAAGGAGAAGCTGACACAGAGGCACCTGTCACCTGGTTAGGAGAGCCTCCTTAGGGATGTGCGCTTTCCAAGGATGTGCCAATTCTGCAGAGGGTGCCATCGGACCCTCACGCATCCCTATGAGCCCCTCTCCCGCAATGTGATCGCAGGTGGGGTCTCGGGCTTGGTTCATCCCTATTTTGTAACTGTGTTAGAATTAGATGCTTTCCTAGTCTCTTTCCTTTGCTTATCTACGGTTCCCACTTTTATACAACGAACATGTACCGTTTATGCAATAAAACACCCAATAAAAGTTCTTTTTTTTTTTTTTAAGGGGGAAAAAAACCACTAGAAGAAAACCCATGGAAACACATTCAGAGAAGCAAAATGCACATCATGCTGTTTGGTTAAAACTATCAGGCTTAAAGATCTCTTAGGAAATCATATTTTCCTAAGTGAAGCTCTAGCTGGGGAATATTTTTGGATGAAAAATTCAAAAGAGATATTGTTTACTCATTATATAACAGGACTGGAAAAAGCCAAGAATATTGTAGGAGTAACTGTGTTCACGATCTCATAAAGACTCAAGGACTCCTTGCCTTCCATGCATAAATCAAATCATAAAATATTTTCCTGACAAGTTCTTAAATCTGTGACTTATAATAAAGAGTACAGTTCTACCAGTCTTGCAAAAATGTTAGTAATTAAACACAGATTTCACATATAAGGTCACTTATTGGAAATGCTATATTAACAGCTCCATATTAAAATCAACCCCAAAAAAAATAAGTTCCACTGGGATATTACTTCCCAGACATCAAATAAATAATGTTCATTCCAATGTTACCACAGAGGATATTTAAGGAGATCACAAACGACCCAGATTTTGTTAACAGTAAATACATTCTTTCAGGTTAATACAACCTTACAGCCTTTAACAACAAAAATTTTTTTAATGTATGCATTCGGTAAATGACATAAAAATGTCACTCAAACTGTCACACAAACTCGACAAGTCCATTCAACCGGAATATATTAAACACAGAACTAAAGATGTGCGTGAGGCACTAATGAGAGATGCTCTTTACCCCTGGATCTTTCCTCTCCCTTTCCAGTTCATTTGATCCTCTACTGGAAAGTGTATACAGTTGTCCCCTTATCATGGGGATACATCCCAAGACCCCCCGTGGATGCCTCATACCACAGATAGTACCGAACCCTATGTATATACATGATTTTTCCTATACATACCTACCTATGATAAAGTTTAATTTATAAACTCAGCACAGGGCGCCTGGGTAGCTCAGTGGGTTAAGCAACTGCCTTCGGCTCAGGTCATGATCCTGGAGTCCCAGGATTGAGTCCTGCATTGGGCTTCCTGCTCAGCAGGGGATCTACTTCTCCCTCTGACCTTCCCCCTCTCACGTTCACTCACTGGCTCTCATTCTCTCTCTCAAATAAATAAATAAAATCTTAAAAAAAATAAAAAGCAAAATAAAACAGGCACAAGAAGAGATGAACCACGGGCGCCTGGGTGGCTCAGTTGGTTAAGGATCCAACTTTTGGTTTCAGCTCAGGTCCTGATCTCATGGCTGTGAGACCGAGCCCCACATCGGGCTCCCTGCTCAGACGGGAGTCCGCTTGAGATTCTCTCGCTCCCTCTCCCTCTGCCCCTTTCCCTGCTTGCGTGCTTCCTCTTTCTCTCTAAAATAAATAAAATCTTTTAGAAAAGAGAGATGAACAATAACTCGTAATAAAATAGAATGATTGTTACAATATACGTAATAAAAGTTAAATGAATGCAGTTTCCCTCAAAATATCTTGTTGCTCTCCCTCCTGCTTCCTCTTGTGAGCACGTGTGATGACGCAGTGCCTGCACAAGGGGGTGACGTGAGGGGGAGGACGTGGGCATGTGACACAGCGTCAGGCTGCGAGTGACCTCCTGACGTTGGGCCAGAAGGAGGACCGTCTCCCTCGGGGCTGTGGTTGACCTCCAGTAACGGACACCACGATAAGGAGGACGCCTGGCTATCCATAGCTGATGGCCCTGATGACCCATGGCCTCCAGGGTTTGGCTAACCCTCTCCAACAATGTGGTCCCGGTTATTTCACCACCTTCTTAAAACCCCTCACTGATCCCTCGGGACACGCGTCTACACCTCCTGGCTCTCTCGTTCTCCAGCCTGGGCTCACACCACATTCCACATCCAAGCACATCACGGTTCAGACTGTTCCCCAAACACAAACATGTCAGCCAAGTCCTGCTTCCCATGGCAACTCCAGAGCGGGCGAAGACCCTCTTCCTGGGAAGTTCTCTCTGCAGGAGACCGAAAGGGGAGAGCCAGCCAGCCCGGCTTCCCTGAGCCCCTCGTAGGTACAGTCCCAGAGAGCCCCTGAGGAAGCTTCTTCTTTGCCTGATCCTTCTGGCCGGCCGCAACACCTGGGAGGCCTGCCCCAGGACTGTGACTCTCACCTCAACCGGTGCCCTCCCTGAGTTAGCCAGATGGACTGACCATCCACACCCTCTGCGCAAACTCCTAATCTGGGGGTTGACTGAACCTCTTGTTCTAGTAAAAGAAAATTCTCCCGCAAATGTTACCAAGGCTTCCCAAATCACCGTGACGAAGGTTTTCTCCAGGTCCAGATGAAGGAACACCAACGAACCATTTCCAGACTTCCAAGAGTGAGGCTGACCTTCTGTATACAGCGATCTGGTCCACTGGGTTAGGGAGGAGACCT
>PISX010006988.1:10662-92824 GCA_004024625.1 Mellivora capensis | reverse complement strand
TTGTTGTCTGATTGCTGTTGCTAGGACTTCTAATACTATGTTGAACAAGAGTGGTGAGAGTGGGCATCCTTGTCGTGTTCCTGATCTCAACGGGAAGGCTGTGAGCTTCTTCCCATTGAGGATGATGTTTGCTGTGGGTCTTTCATAGATAGATTTTATGAAGTTCAGGAATGTTCCCTCTATCGCTATACTTTGAAGCGTTTTAATCAGGAACGGATGCTGGATTTTGTCAAATGCTTTTTCTGCATCAATTGAGAGGACCATGTGGTTCTTCTCTCTTCTCTTATTGATTTGTTCTATCACATTGATTGACTTAAATACAGGCTCTTAAATACAGAGCTCTTAAATACAAGGTTCTTAAATACAGAGGCTCTTAAATACAGAGCTCTTAAATACAAGGCTCTTAAATACAGAGCACAAACTGGTGGCTCCCAGAGGGGAGCTGAGTCGGAGGATGGGTGAAACAGGTGAAGGGGATTTAGAGTTCAGTTATCATGATGAGCACAGAGCAATGTATAGAACTGTAGAATCTTAATATTGTACATTGGACCTAACATAACACCATATGTTAATTATACTTCAATTAGAAAAAAAAGATTTCCAAGATCAGGCCAGACTGATGAAAATAAAGTACAGCCAACACTGTTGGGTCCCCTCTTTAAGCTATGCCCTGTGCTAAGAACTTCACATGCATTGTCTTATCTGGACTTCTTAGGAAATAAATACTACCACTGATCTCATTCTAAGGAAGGGAAAACCAGGGCTTAGCAAGAATCTGTGGGGCCCTGGGCAGTACTGGTGACAGGACTCAGAGCCATGGCTCTGAAACACTCATGGCTTCTGCTGAGGAAAGCAGAGATGAGAGGGAGAGTACAAAGCAGGCTCTTTTAAAATCATCTTTCTCTTTTTTCCTCCTCCTCCATTCTTCTTCTTGATGTGGGTATGGTGGTGGGAGAATGTCCCTTTCTTCCCCCCAAGTGTAACATCATGCCATGCTTGATGCAGAACAACAGAAAATTTACAGAAGTATAGAGATAAAACTAAAAATGACTTCTGATTTTATCACCCAGAAGTGATAAAGATTTTAACTTTCAGGAGTATGTATCAATGAAATTTTGTTTTGTAACATACAAAATGTAGGGGTGTTTGGGTGGCTCGGTGGGTTAAGAGTCTGACTCTTGGTTTCCACTGAGGTCATGATCTATGGGTCATGAGATTGAACCCCAAGTGGGCCTTTGTGCTCAGTAGGAAGTCTGCTTAAAGATCCTCTGCCTCTGCCCCTCCCCTGACTCTCTCTCTCTGAAATAAATAAATATTTTAAAAATGTAAATAATATATAATACAGTAAATATCAACATATACTTTTATTTATTGAACAGTTACTTAACTTTCTATTGTTACTTTTTGAGTTTGGAAAGAATAATCCTTTTCAGAGCTGCAGTCCTTGACTATATGGAAAATAAAACTTAGGGGCTGGCAGTACAGAAACAGAAGCTGCATATACTCACCATATCTTTTCCTATTTATTGCAATCTTTTCCCACCGAAGATAGCCTCCAGATATATTAACTAGCAGCATATGAGTAGTTTGAGCTTAACTTCTGTTTCTTACTTTTTTCCATCTCCTGGTAGAAAGTAGGAGAGTCAGCTTTTGGACGATACATACATTCACTATGTATTTTCTGGATAATTTCATGCTTGATCTAATATTGAGAATACGTGCTGTTATTTCCATTTGTGATCTATAAATCTGAATTCTTCTGAATTCTGTTAGTACCTTGTTGACAAGGAAGAAAGGAAAGACTTCCATGTCAGAAGTACTTATCTGTTCAAAAGGGAAAACCAAACCAAAATTCATAGCAGGGCTATGATTTTCACACATCTAATATGGTGAAGACATTGCTGATGAAGAACAAAATCATATGGAGTGACATTTGGTCACTGACCTAACTAAGGGTACTTCTGGGGCCTTTAATCTATAGCAGCAACGATCATATTTGACCACAGTCAGTGAAACGTTTCCCCTTTTACATTCAGTTATGTGACCAGTGAAATCATTTAATAAGCTTGGTCCTGGAGCTCATGATATATAGGTCCTATGTGGTTTGGCCTAATAAATCCTTATCCCTGTCTTGATCTTCAGATATCTATTCTGTGAAAGAAATGTTTTTAGATTTTGTATGGAGGATTATGTTGGTTATTTTCTTGTTTAAGGTGACCAAGCTCTGTAGAGTTGAAAAAAAAAATGTTTGATTAGGAAATAAAGGATAGAGAGAAGGTGAAGAAGGGGTATTTTGTATTGATTATGTATTTTGTATTTTGTATTGTATATTAAGTATAGGCAAGCTGATGCTTAAAACATAATGTTTATAGCTTTTATGACCATTGTCTTGAAAAAAAAATAGCATACAGGATGGTTAGGGCTCAAAGAAGAAAAGCTGTCTTTTTGCACTTTACTCTGAGTTGCTCTATAAAGATTGTTTGCTGAGAAACTATTGTGGTTCCTAACAGAAACAATGGTCTAGTGTATTTGTTTTCTAGCATTTTGTTAATAGCAATGTTCACATTTTGTTTTAAAGATACATTTTTAAAACCATAAAATTTGTTCTCTTTTGAAATGTTTTGATAATTTGATTTAATTATGGTTTTGTTACGGTTTACATTCAGTCAGCATTGCTAGAATATTCTGGCATTATATGTTTAGTGATAACAAGCTTCTTGATGATCTGTTTTTCTTTCTTCATCCATACATCGTTCCACATATGTAACCACAAACCCATAATTATATAGATTTTTTTTCCTTAAAAAGAAAAAGAAAAGCCAGACAGAAGCTCTTCCCACCAGGAATAAAACTCAACCTAACCAGAGAATTTAAAGCTTAGTAGAAGTCTTAGCGAGGCCCCTTTAGAGACCTCAATGTATCCGTTTTCTACAGTTGAGTGGAAGAAAGTATTTAGAGTTTGCTTGTCTATTGTTTGACTAGGTTTTCTTTTAAGGAGAACAGGGTTGAACTTCATATAAAAAAGGCTTAGGATTATATCTATTTTTGTAAAAGTGAGTGCTTTGGAGTTTAGTTTTTCTCCCTCCTTTTTCCTCCTCAGAAACAGATTTGTAAGACTGACTCTGTGTAGGTCATGTGCAAAGACACTTCAATGACAAGGATAAAAACCTTCATGTGCTGCAATCTCTCTCATGTTCTATTTGTATCATAAATTTTTTTTATAATATGTGTCATATTATCCCATTTTCCCCCCAATTTATGATTGGCTATTGTAAGACTGTCCAAGATGAAAATCCTATGAATAAATGAAGATGTTATCTTAGACGTTCCTTTTACCCTGGTACCTGGGGACTAGGCAGCTGGGCTTGAATAGAACAAGAAATGACAGCTTTTCTCAGAAAGCTCTGAATAGGAATGTGAGAGACGTTCCTGGCAGCCAGGTCCTGGACAATGTTTAAAGCTATAGAGAATAGAATCTCCTTTCACACCAGGGCACCAAAGTATAGAGAGTTGAACGTGCTGCATGACATCATATCATCCAGAATATGAGTGTGAAAGGACATACAAGGCACTAAATTTTTGGAATCTCATTAGATCCTGCTAAAACAGCAGTTTCTGTTCCCACACACAGTCATCTATTAGACTTCCTAGTCAATATGTTGAAGAGACTCAAAATATACTTATTGATTGGTCTTACTTTGAAAATGTACTATTGGCTCACTCATTCTTTCCTCCCTCCCACCTTCCGCATGCCCCTACCACACACAGAATAGTACCTTGTAATGTTCAAAGGAATAAAAAAAAAAGAAAAGAAAAACAGGACTGAACCATTTTATATTGGGGACTTACCAAAATAGTTTTAAATCCAACTAATGAAAGTTCTTTATAACCAATCTCAGCTGTTTGAACTACTCTGCACTATATAACATATTGCATATTCTAGACAAACAATACACAAGGAGCTAATTATGAGGTAGATGTGGGTGCATTACAGCTTATAGATCAGATGTTTTATAGATTAAAAAATATGCGCACAGATCTCTTCCAAGGCAGTTTCTTCCTACGGAAGGCCAGGATGGGCTAATTTTTCTGCTAGGTAAAAACAGGAAAACCAAACTTCAAATCAGAAATTGTCATTTAATGTAATCGTTCATGCTTTATTTATTCCATTACAGTGAGGATGACTGCTGGTCTGTCTAATTTAGAATCGCAATGCCACTCTGTCCAGTTTATTGTCTTTAAGTTAGTTTATCAGCTGTGCGATGGAGCTGAATCATTTGTGTTTTCCTGAAGACAGACACGTCCAAAGAGATTGAGAACCCGGCGACAAGGGAGGTAGTTACAACAGAGGTTTCAGGGTGAACAGGTGTTTGTCCTGAGCATGAGACAGATATTCAGTCCCCCCACCCCCGGCCCCATGCCAATAAAAGTGTAAAGAGGTAATTAAACTAGACACACTATGATGTAGAATTTATTTTCAGTGTTGCCAATATGGTTCAGCAGCAAAAGGAAGAATAGTACAAAGATTATTTTACCTTATCTCGGTGGAATGAATTTCAGTGGGGCTGTTGCTATTTGCTCCCCACCCCCATCCCCCCGCCTTCTTTTTTTCTTCTTGGTCAACTGCCGAAATTTGAAATGTTCTTTTGTTACCATCCCTCCCAGTATTTTGTAACAATTCTTTCCTTGTTCATCCATTTCTGCAGGAGGCAGCCATTCCTTTTCAGTATCAGCTGATTATTTCTTGTAACTCTGAGACATATTATAGGCTAAACCAATGCCTTTATTGAAAAAGGTAATGTTCTTCCATTACAAAATTCTTCACAATGTTATTTCAGCAAATCATTCGTTCATTCATTCATTTCCTAAGCATCTGGGGAGTGTATTAAATACCAAAATGACACAATTGAATGAATTCTGGACCTTGTCTTGAGGGAGTCTAATGTGAGCTCAGATACGTCCCTAATCATGGCTGGTAAGAGTACAAGTTGTCTGAATGATACCCCTGATTCATACAAAGGGAACAAACAGAAATGTCCTGGGAAATACAGCCTAAGTTTTTCAAAATGTGTGTTGCCAGCTTTCATCATTCTTGAATGTATCTAGAAATTCCCTTAACAATCTTCATAACTGTTTTTATCATCCCATCTTCTAATTAAACTTGTTTCCCTTCAACGGATGTTCAAAATAATTAAGGCACACACACACATTATTATTTTCGGTGTTCTCATTACTTGTATTGCAGTAGGATTGTTTTTGTAATATTTTGCCCTTGCACGTGTACAGGTCAGCTTTTGTGGGAAAACCCGGCGTCTACATCCTTGTAATTTGCTTCAGTATTCCTATCAGTGTACAAGCTTGCAGAACAGATCGTGTTTATAAATTGCTTGGGTTCCTCCTATGAATTTGCCTTTAGTTTGTGCACACACAGATAATTCATACACAGAGTACTCCTCTGGGGAGCCAAGTCTGTGCTCTGTGGTTGCTATGAAAAGCCAGGTGCTCATTTTGTTAGTGATGGAACCCTCCGACTGTGGGTTCTTGCATACCCAGATGCTGTAAGTCAGATTTCTCACAGAAAGAAGTGCTGAACGGACACAAAGTCTGGTTTCTGCCTACCTGGATAGTTTTAGGCTCTTATCCATAAATGGCTCATCATCAGTAAGTAACTTTGAGGAAATCAGGCAACATAAATGTATTTTTGTTTAAACAAATAGCTCCTAAATGGTGAGATCCCAAATCGCCTGTGTCTTTCCAATAATGCTTATGCTGAAATGACATTTCTTGGTGCTATTCTGTTTCTTCATTCTACTCACTCGCTTTACTGTTTTGGCAATTTGGTATGAATTTTTGTTGTTTCCTTGTTTTCTACCCTAGGAATAAACTCTTTATTATTATTATTTTTTAAATCTATGTTCCATTAATCACCAGGTTCCCATTAATCATTCATCATCTTCCCTTTTCCTCCACTTCTCATCCCTCTGGCCTTATTCCATGCACCTTCTTCTTAAATGGTGGTTAATATGATAAGAGGCCTTGCCTAGGAAGTCAGGAGGCTTATCAGCCTTCAGAGAGTTTCCTAAATGTATTTATGCCCTTTTATGAGAGCACATCTTCTTTGGACCTGCTTCCTTCTGTTTGGAAGAGGCCTGGCACATGGCAGATGTTCACCGGAGCCTGAGAGAATGGGTAAGTGGAGGAGAAATCTCAGAATGGTTATGTCTTTGAATGGCTTAGTGAATAGTTTTCAACACTCACTGGATTGACCAAATTTTTTAAAAAAGGAAAAAAGTCTCTTTGAAGATTTGTATCGTTCTTCGGTGCTTTGACTAATGCTAGTCTTCCAGAAAGTTCTGACCTCTTTTCCTGCTTTTCAACCCACTTGACCCTCAAGTAAACATTTGTCAGTGGTCTCTATGCTCCATATTCAAAGCCAGGGATCCAAAGTCACCATCTTAAAGTAGAATACAAAGGGAAGGAAGCTGGGATTAAACCATATTCGTTTATGCCCTTTCCCTGCTTCCTTATTCTAACAGCCAGGAATAGAACCATTGCATTGTGTTCAGCTGAAAGCACAAAATTGCTAATCTGAGTCAAGTTCCAGAGTGCTGGTTTGCTTTAAAGTGAACAAACAGAAAGCCGTAGTGACATTCCTGAAGGCATGCCTCCAAGTTCTTAATGTAATTACTTCCTGGTTCCCGAGATGTGATTAATTAGATAAAAAGAGATCAAGCGGAATCCAAAGATAGAAGGGATTTTTGTTGCACAGGAGTGACTCTGGGCTTCAGAGCCATGAGAAGAAGTCACTCAATCCAGGGACACAGACATCTTCACCAGCCCACCGTCATGGCTATAAAACCTCCAGAACTCAAGAACTCCTGAAAGTTACGTGGAGAAAGGTGAGCAGGAGGGATAAAAAAGGATTTTTTTTTTTGCACTCCTTGAGTCTGCGGGATATTTTCTTCATTTATTTCCAGCCTGGTCTTTCTTGACCTGGGGTTGTCTGCTTTAACGGACATCAAGGCCATTTTATTGAAATATTTGTAGATCCTTGATCAAGCACTTAGTCTGACATACTTTTTCCATTTTTACTGCTAAATTAAGTTCCTCTCTGACAGCTGGCCGTCAAGTCAGGCCCCATTTCATCTGGGAGCTCCTTTGATTTAGAAGAAACACCTTATCTGGCAACCTTATCCTTTGTACCTCCTTTTTACAAATATCCTTTAACAAGCTTCAAGATAAGGGGAAAGAGGATCACTTACAATTCCCCGTAAGGTTTTTTTTTGTTTTTTTTTTTTTGTTTTTTTTTTTTACGCTGGCAGAGTTGCGAAGTTGTAAAAGCCTAGGACTACAGATTAATGTAGTTCTTAAGCCTCTGGGCTGTGGAAATTATATCTCTACCTACATTTTTTTTTAAAGATTTTATTTATTTATTTGACAGACAAGTAGGCAGAGAGGCAGGCAGAGACAGAGAGAGGAGGAAGCAGGCTCCCCACTGAGCAGAGAGCCTGATGCGGGGCTCCATCCCAAGACCCTGGGATCATGAGCAGAGCTGAAGGCAGATGCTTTAACCCACTGAGCCACCCAGGCGCCCCTCTACCTATTTCACTATTCCCCCCCCCCCCCCCCCCCCCCCCCCCCCCCCCGCCGCCCGACCTCCCTGGGACACATCTTATCCTCTCCTGGGTGGCAGGGAGTAAACAGTGATGCTTGCCAGAAACAAAGGATATAAGGGAAGGGAAATAAGCAAATGCCATTAAATTTTTTAGTCATAATTAAAGAGTCATGGAATCTCATTGGTGGAATGGACCTTAGAGATTAGGCACTGGGTTTTCAGCCTTTGGTCCCCTTGGAAGGAGAGAACACAAATCCCCATAGCAGGAATTCTCAGTGTTGGTTGGGGTGTGGATGTAGCCATGCGGCTTGAGTGAGTCAGGATCTGGAAGCTCGTGCTGGGAGTGGGTATTACGTTGGGGAAAAAAAATTCACCCCTTGGGACATGGCCCTTTGCATCTGCCCCCCTTGCCTCCTTTCCTGAACCTGCTAGAATCAAATTTCTCCTTTACAGATAAGAAAATGGAGTTGCATAGGAAGGTCAACGGGCTTGAGTAAAGATCATTAGACCTTAAGAAATACTTTTTCCTGTCTCAGAGAGAAAACCACGACAGAAATCAGGCTGAGACTGCTGTTGGGACAAGAACTGTGTTGAACAATAGGCATCTTGTTCTCCAATGAAAAATTATTCGTGTTCTCATCCTATTGTGAATTAGTGATAACAGTTAGCCTGGCCGTCTTTGAAAAAGCCCGCTGTTAGCAACTGCCCACCTTCTCTGTTATATTTGTTCCTCGCCTCCCTTTTTGTTTTATCGCTCTGAGTTTCTTTTCTTGCTGCGCTCAACTCAATCACATATTTGTAAAGCCACTTTAAAAAAAAAAAAAAGGTTTATTCCTGGATATCTGCTGCAGAATCAAAGCAACATGTTTGTATTTTAGACTTAAAAAGTGAAAAGCCTGCAAATGGAATGCAGTGATGAATTTTTATGGTCATAAAGCCATATTTCAGAAGCACTCCAAGAGACTGCTGTTTGAAAGAACCACACCATGAGCCTTATGGTAAAACAATCATTAGTACCACATATGTTTGGACCCCAGCTATTCCCAAAGCCAATTCTAAGAGGACTGTGGATCGCAGGGCTGATCTGAAAGTGGGTACAGAAGGGCACACCTTCTAATTCCAGAAATAAGAAGGCAGGAGAAACAAAGCAGAGAGCTCCCATTTTTTTGCTCTCTAAACCTTGAAAGAATTCTGGGAAAAAAAAATCAAATTTTTCATCCTAAATTTAAAGAAATGCAAAGAACATCATTTTTGGCATATTACAAAGATTAAATGGTTAAATCACTTTTAAAGTATATTCATTTAGAATCCCAAGGCTATAATAATTGCTTTCTTGATATTGCCTATTTACAAGTTTATAAACAAGTTCTTGAATGTTGTTTGAATGTCGTACACCTTTCCTTCGTTTTTAATTCATTTTTTCATTTGCTTACCTCACAGAATGTTATTAATGTAAAATGCTTAAAAGTTTTTCTTGATCATCTGATAGTCTCAAAACCTAAAAAAGAAAAAAAAATTCCTGAATCCATCATCTTCTAAGTTCCGAAATTACATCTGAATTATTACTATTATGATTGGTACAGATCAAAACCACAAATATGTAAGAAACATTGAGTATTATTAAATACAATAAGTAAACTTATTGGGTCTTTATTAGTAAGATGGACAAGGTTGCTTTTTTCAAAATGGTTTTTGTATCATTTATTTTAGGAATGAGCCAGGATCTAGTACAAATTCAGTTTTTCATTTTTTTAGATGTAAATATTGAGATTTTTTTTCTCACATAATAATTAGATGAGATTGGAGAGATTTTTATGTTATTGAATTTTCTAAACTCTCCAGTTTTATGCCAAAACATCACATAATAATTTCCCATCACCATCAAGTTACTTTTTTGATTCATCCTTTGACAACTCAATTAGTTCTCCTTAATTTTGTTGTAAGGAAAAAAATGACTTGCAAAAGGATTTGCTAATCAGTTGCATGAGATATTCACTTTCTCTGTTTCTGGGAAGTATACAAAAGGCTGCCCAAAGCTTCTCAAGTGCCCATGAATTGTACTTGTTGCTTTTTCTGTTAGAGGCACCATGCTGAACTGATATGCTCAGAGTTGGGAAACTAGAAATAGTCCAAAGTTCAGTACAACTCTGCAGATTTTTTGTTTGTTTTGGACAAAATGCTTTAAATATATTTCATCAAAACCTTGGAACTGCAGGTTTAGCTCAAATTTATGGAAAATGTCTACCATATAACGTACTTTGGAAGACTTATTTCCTGAATCGTCTAGGTCAGTTTATTTGTTGCTTGGTTGATTTTTTTTTTGCATTCAAATAAACTTTCTCATGGGTCTCTGAATGACTTATCCTTTCAATTCTGGATTCTCAGTCTACAATGGATTGCTAGATATGGTGAGAGCGTTGCAATAGTCTGCCCCTGGGAGAAATAAGGCACCTCCATTGTTGGTATTTCTTATCGATTCCCTTTTTGCTTTGCAGTCATGGGACATTTCCTCAGGAGCTGTATATTCATTGACAATGGCTTGCAAATGAAAAAGACAGGGTATTTAAATAGAAATTGTCATCCCCATGACTCCTTGACTTACAAGTGCATTCTCAGACAGATCAATTTTAGTAAAGAAGTTGAGCATCTGGAAATTGATTCTCTTAAAAATATCCGATTTTGTGAACTTTGGTTAGAAGATCACTATTACAAAATCTGTAAAAATAGAAGAATGAAAATACATGCTAGCCTAAGGACATTGGGTGTATTGATGATCATTTTAACCCCTTTTGGGTGTTCTGAGGAATTCAGTAATTGAGCTCATATTTGTGATCTGGATTCATCAACAACAGTTTACTTATGAAGACAAATTTCTGCCTAAGAAGGAATTTTAGATTAATTTCCATGCAACATGAGGAAGCTAAAAATAAAAGGTAAACTCTTTGATACTGAAAGTTGTAAATCCTTGGAATTCATGTCTTTTGCATGTAGTTCTTATGACGAAATATTCTATACATTGTCACAAATAGGAACCTCTTCAGGATCAATTTTCTGGGATTCTATAATCACATTTGTTAAGAATTTAGAAAAATTTCTAAGCTCGTACAAGAAACCTACTATAATGTAAATCTAAGAACTGATAAATAAGCCAGTGCAATTACTTCAAGGTTTCTACCTTGTGGACAGGAAGGAAGCATTAGAGGATCACCTCAAAAAAAAAAAAAATAGAAACTTTTCATATTAGAGAATGTGAGTCACAATTATTTTATCTTTCCAATAATGTGTCGTTATGCTATGACTCCTATGTATACTGAGAATTCAATGGAATTGTATGGATTATATTTTTATTCTTTTACTTTCTGTAAAACATAGGACTGTCCACTTCCTATATCGTCTCTTCCTCCCTACATAATTCTGCTACAATGAGAAATATTCAAATGCATCTTGGAACCAAATAACTTATTTTGAATGCAGTTAAACTGGTAATATAAGAAATATCAGAAAGAACTTCAGCTATGCCTCTTACATGATTAGCCAACTCAATACTGATAGTCTTAAAGTCAAGGTTGTGGTCTTAGGGTACAGTACTGTGCAGGCATTTGCAGTGTCTTCCTTGGTTATTAGAGCAGAATGGTCAAGCTTAACTCCCCTTTGTTGTTTGGTCCAGATTGACCAAGCAGCACGTAAATCCAGATGCTAAGTGTCTATGCGTGATATTTAACCTCCCTAAATTTTAGTTTCCTCATCTGAAAAATGGGGTGATCTTAGTACTTACTGCATAGGTTTCCTGAATGAAATGCTTGAAAGCATGTAAAGCACTTTGTAAGGGCTTAATAATATTAGCTGTTATGATTGTTAATTTGCCTGAAATAATAGCCTGAGTGAAAAATATGAACAAATATTGGATGATTAGAATGAATTTTTTTTCAGTTCGATGCAAGTTTAAGATCACCCCATCAATAAATTCAAATATTTGTTTATCATTTACTCTTTTTTGTCATCATGTGTAGAAATGCATTATCATTATCTTAGTCTGTTTGGGCCGGTGTAACAAAAATACCACAGACTGCGTGAGCTTAAACAACAGAAATTTATTTTTCACAGTTCTAGAGGCTGGGAAGTCCAAGATCAAGACATTGGCACATCTTAAAGAAAAAAAAAAAGCATATTTTACATATGATAGTGGAGGAAAGTACTTTAGCATTACAGAGGGACAAAAGTACAAAAATAGAGCTAAAGATGACTGAAAACACCTAAAAGAACCAGAGCACCTGCCATTATAGTCTTCTGACACTCAGTGAAGGCTAAGTCTGTCTCCTTGTCCTTTTTTTTTTTTTTTTTTTAAATATTTCTTTATTTATTTGAGGGGAGAGGGGCAGAAGGAGAGGGAGAGAGAATCTCAGACATCATACCCACCATGGAGCCCAACTCGGGGCTCAATCTCAGGACCCTGAGATCACGACCTTACCTGAAACCAAGAGTCGGACGCTCAACCGACTGTGCCACGCAGATGCCCCTACCTCCTCATTCTTCAGAAGGACCCAATAAAATATAGTGAATACCATTAGTGAGTGAAACTGATGAGGAAAGAAATGCACTTATTGTGCAGTATTGGGAATTTTAAGAGCAGTAAAGCAGAGTTTAGAATAAGACTATGTGGAATGCTGAGTGGCTGTGTCACATTGTGGAATTCATTTACTGAGGAAGTTAGCTGCCAGTTTTCTGTAAGAAAAAAGTCCAAATTAGTTCGATTATTTTAATAATTATTATTTAACATGTGCTAAATGCCCACAGTTCACATGATATCAGAATGCACCATGGAAGAAACTGAATTTGCTATTGGATTTAATTAATCTCTCAAGTTAATTGCCAATATGGGCCACATTTCTTACATGAGTAAAATTGGAGTGTGAGAAAAGATAATGTCCCTCCCTCATTAAGCTGTCCATGGTAGATTTACAGGGCGACAGTGAGGCCCATTCAGGCTTAGTTTTGATAGCTTTTATTACTGACAGCATAGACTAAGTGGTGATCCATCCTTTCATTACAAGACTCAACCCAAAAGCTATGGCACAAACACAACCCCCTCTAGCCGGGAGGTTTCAAATAGCTGTTTGTAGTTTGATACTCAGCTTGCCCTATTTTTTTTTTTTTTCTGCTAGCCCCAGACTTCTTTTGTTCTTCCAAAGTGTGGAGCATTGCCTTGTAGGGCACCGCCTGACACCTGCCAAGAAGGGCAGCCCTTGTAACTGCAGTCTTCCCCAGAGTAGGATTCAACTAGTGACTTCTGTCAATGAGATGAGTTTGTAGATCTCAGGAACTTCCCTGAACACAGTTATGTAACTGGCATGTGACTCCCACCACCAGCTTGTGCTTGTCAAGCACCGTGGACAGGGACTTTTATAATGGCTGGGATATTGTTGATAAACTGCAAAAACTGGAAGACCATGTATGTTCTGTCTTTTCATCGGTGTCTGATCCTGTGGAAGCTTAGTTTGGGTTCCCTAGAAGCAGAGCTTGAGGTGGGGATTGCTGTGCAGGGGGTTTATTAAGGTTGGGCTTTTGGGAAAAACCAGAAAGGGAAGGGAGTGAGGGAATTAGGATAGGGTAGGGGAAGAAGCTACCAAGGGTGTGGTTTTTAGTGAAATTAGCCTGGGTAGCTCTGGAACAGAAATCATACCAGAGTCAGTCCCACCTTGAGGCAAGGGAGCAGGCTTTTGTAACTCCCTTTGTATCAGTTAGTCATTAACTATGGGCCCTGGGTGGAGGGTAAGTATGGTGGTCTATCTCCTAGGCATCTCTAGGTAAGAGGACTCCAGTCACTCAAGGGCAGTCCATTGGAGAAGACGGGTGGGAGCACCTGCGGGGAAGAATGGACTACTGAACTGGGGGTCTGGGTGGGATGTCACAACCCCTGCCATGTGTGGAGAACACATTCTATAGTGGCATAAGGCATTTGCATGCATAAGAGAACACAAGTTCCCTTCAAGCTTCAAAATTCTTTTATTATTTTTTTAAATATTTATTTGGCAGACAGAGATCACAAGTAGGCAGAGGGTGGGGGAAGCAGGCTCCCCGCTGAGCAGAGAGCCCAATGTGGGGCTCGATTCCAGAACCCTGAGATCATGACCTGAGCCGAAGGCAGAGGCTTAAACCACTGAGCCACCCAGGTGCCCCCAAGCTTCAAAATTCTGTGGCAGAGTCAGAATGCATTGTAACTATGGATTGTTAATTTCATGCCTTGCTTCAGTTTTTAAAAAGAGACCAAGAACTGATAGGATGAAAATTAAATAGTACTTTTTTTTAGCTTTATGGCAAATGAAGTAGTTATCAAATAGACCTTCACCTGAGAAAAAGAATATGATACTTCTTAACCCCACTGAACCTAATTAATCTTTCACCCCTCCACAGATTTTTAGTAAAATGTTGTAAATGCCTGTAAAGGTAATTAAAGAAGACAGATGAAAACCTGATTCTACTCTCATGCCAAGGAGGAAGTGAGGTATGCAGAGTGTCTGGGAGCTACAAAATACAGCCTCTTGTTACATCAAATGACAGGGCCTAAGTCTGTGATGTAAACACATTATTGCAAATGTCAGTGCTCAGAGAATTGTTTAGACAGACTGCAAAGAAGATTACTAAGGAAATAGCAAAAGTAATAAAATATAGAACAATAACCCTTCATTGGCTAAGTTATAATTCCAACTTGTTATCACTATGAATGAACCATTTCATATATAGGCTTAACTTTTCTTCACCTGTTTCAATAAGACAGCAAGATAAAAGAAACAACATTTGATATTAAAATATTAAGTACATTAGTGTAAATTCATGAAATTTTTATATCTCAAATTGCAAAGGATGTATTCCAAGGTTCATATCTCCCCCCTCTTCTTTCCTATCAAAAACATCAATAGCTTACTATAATAAATCCAATTATGATACTTCCTACTGCATGGGTTTCAGAGTTTAGCCATATATATATTTGTATAACTAGATATTTTCTGGAAGCTGGAGTAAAAACACTTTATTCACTCTGTATTTCATGTATTTTTCACTAAAGCTTCAAGTCTGCTAAATTACTCCTGAAAGATTCAATCTAAAGAGAATTTTTGGTGTGTACTTTATTTAAAAGAGTGATGCATTTCTTTGAGTAAAATTAGTTGTAAGAAGATACTAGGAATTTTTTTTCTCCAATCTGTTCATGTTCCTTTAATACCTTCTTTTGATTTTCATGTAATTTTTTTTTTTTTTTGGTCAGAAATGAAATCTTAGACACAGGAGTGGTAATGGCCCATTACGTAAATCTAAAGTGTCAAGTGTCACCCCTAACGTATTTATAACCTTGGGTTCATGAAAGTTTTCAAATTTCATGAAGAATTTTGTTGTTTACATTTACTAAAGTCACTGGCAATGCTATATTCATGGTAGAATTTTTAAAATTTTATTTTATTTATATTCAGTTAATTAACATATAGTGTATCATGAGTTTTAGAGGTTAAGTTCAGTGACTCATCAGCTGCATATAACACCTAGTGCTCATTACATTACGTGCCCTCCCTAATGCCCATCATCCAGTTACCCCATCCCCCTACCCACCTTGCCTCCAGCAACCCTCAGTTTGTTTCCTATAGTTAAGAGTCTCTTATGGTTTGTCTCCCTCTCTGAGTCTGTTTTATTTTATTTTTCCCTCCCTTTCCCTGTGAGCCTCTGTTTTGTTTCTTAAACTCCACATATGAGTGAAATTGTGTGATAATTGTTTTTCTCTGATTGACTTATTTTGCTTAGCACAATACCCTCTAGTTCCATCCATGTTATTGCACATGGTAATAGTTCACTTTTTGATAGCTTAGTAATATTCCCTTGTGGATCTATATCATGGTAGAATTTTTATAAATATTTATGTATTTATTTATTTAAGTAGGCTCCATGTCCAACATCACAACCTGAGATCATGAGTTGCATTCTCTACCAACTGAGTCAGCTAGGGTTAGGGTAATTTTTAAAACATTGTGGTTCAGTTGATTGCTGAAGTGATAAAAGAAAAAAAATTCCCAAAAGTGCTTGTGTTTTCTTTTGATTTTTCTTCTTTTGGTATGTTAAAACTATATTAGATTATTATTATTATTATTAAATCCATATTAAAAGAAGTTTCAAAACCAAAATTATACCATTAGCCCTGGCCTATTTGAGTAAAAACTGTTTTACAAAATCTCTTTACCAATAGAATATTTACCAAGGCCTTTGTTTTCAAATGTGACTTCAGACAGTTTTTACTTTAGAAAGTGTTATTGCAGGCAAAGTGGGAACTGCTCTGGCTGTAGCCTACTTATTTCGTCCACAAGCTGTCTTGTTCCATTGCCTTTCCTTGCCGGCTCTTCCCCTTTACACACTCTGATTCTAGACTTTGTAGGATGAGTTAGGGTGGCTATGCACGTGGCATAAGGAGAGGGACCATTCCCATTTCTCTGTCCTTTACTCGAAGGTAGACTTGCTAAGAATCAACACATGTTTGAACCAACCTCCTGCAATATTAAAGGGTTAACTTGACCTCGTGTCCCAGGCCCCATCCCACGGTGCTCTAAACATGTTCTGATCTTCATTCCTCACGTCAGCTATAGGTGACACACACATTATTACTGGATTTTAGTTTGGGAAACCGAAATTCAGAGAAGTCACACTATTGTACCACACGGCCTGCTCTAAAAAGCTTCTTTTTGTGACTGAGGGACCAGTATTAACAGAAAGATATAAGTATTAACAAATAGAGTTGTTAACTACATGCTGATAGTCTATTTAAGAAATCCTTGATGTCAGTTATAGAAACTCCAGCCTTTTTTTTTTTTTTATTTGACAGACGGAGATCACAAGTAGGCAGAGAGGCAGACAGAGAGAGAGGGGGAAGCAGGCTCCCTGCAGGGAGCCTGATTCGGGGCTTGATCCCAGGACCCTGGGATCATGACCTGAGCCGAAGGCAGAGGCTTTAACCCACTGAGCCACCCAGGTGCCCCTACTCCAGCCTTTTTTAGGATGAGGTGTTTATTATCATTACCTTCACTACCATCAGTCATCTCCATCATCATCACCATCATTGTCACTGCCAGTCACCATTGTCACCCTCACCGTCATCACCACATCACCATCGTCACCACATCACCATCACCATCAGCACCATCACCATCAGCACCATTACCACTATCATTGCCATCATCATCATCATCACCAGCACTCACAGTCTCCACCTCCTCCTCCTTCTTCTCCTACCATTTATTGACTAGCTCTTATATAGCAACCTCAGATGTATGCTTTACCTTTAGCAAGTTTGTTCTCTAATTCCCCTGAATTTGATAAAAATGTTTCTAATGTGGGAAAGTAGCCCTTCTACACCTGATCACATGAAATAATGGAGAAATCCTGAGCTTGGGGATTTGACACGTCTGAGTTCCTAATTATAATCAAGTTGGATAACATATCTGAGCTTCAGTTTCTTCATCTAACCCATGGGCTAAATAATTCCTATCTTACAGTCTCTGGGGAGAATTAAATGAGATGGCATATATATCAAATACTTAGCACTATGTTGAAAACAGTAGCCCCTCTCGAAAAGTTGGTTTCTCTCCCCCACCTAAGTAACTAAGTAAGCATGTAGAAAGGAAATGACATGAGGCTTAGATAATTACCAAATTTAATTGTATGATGGAAAAAATGCTTATTGTGTATTTAATAAATTACATTTCTCATTCTCCTATGTTTGAAGTCATACTTATATGCATAATGTGCCTATATCACTTAATTTTTATAGCAACTCTACCTTAGGCAGTAGGTAGCTCCTGATTTTCTAAATAGTAGGAATCAGATACTCCTTTCCATCTGCTGATTTATATGGATTTCATCAATGGATTTTTTTGCCTTCTGGGTAATGGCAAATCCAAATACAACCAACAGATTAGAGGAAGGGAGTATAGTGAGGTTAGGATATTAGTTGCCTTAGAGCTGTTCCTATGGGGTCACTTGAGGTGGCTGTGTCTCTCCACTGGAGATGATGGCCTTTTTTTTTTTTAACATATATAATTTTTTCAGGGGTACAGGTGTGTGAGTCATCAGTCTTATACAAATCAAAGCACTCACCACAGGATATACCCTCCCCAATATCCAACCCCCAGCCACCCCATCCCTCCCATCCCCATCTCCTCCAGCAAACCTCAATTTCTTTCCCGAGATTGAGTCTCTAATGGTTTGTCTCCCTCTCTGGTTTCTTTTTGTTTCATTTTTTCCTCCCTTCCCCTATCATCCTCTGTCTTGTTTCTCAAATTCCTCATATCAGTGAAATCATATGATAATTGTCCTTCTCTGATTGACTTATTTCACTTATCATAATACGCTCTAGTTCCATCCATGTTGTTGCAAATGTCAAGATTTAGATTTTTGATGGCTGCATAGTATTCCATTGTGTATCTATATATCACATCTTCTTTATCCAGTCATTTGTTGATGGTCAACTTGGCTCTTTCCATAGTTTGGCTACTGTGGACATTGCTGCTCTAAGCATTTGGGTGCCCGTGCCCCTTCAGATCACTACATTTGTATCTTTAGGGTAAATACCCAGTAGTGCGATTGCTGGGTTTTAGAGTAGTTTTATTTTTAAAATTTTTGAGGAGCCTCCGTACAGTTTTCCAGAGTGGCTGTACCAGCTTGCATTCCCAACAACAGTGTAGGAGAGCTCGCCTTTCTCCGCATCCTCGCCAACACCTTTTGTTTCCTGACTTGTTAATTTTAGCCATTCTGACTGGTATGAGGTGGTATCTCACTGTGGTTTTGATTTGTATTTCCCTGATGCCGAGTGATGTGGAGCACTTTTTCATGTGTCTGTTGGCCATCTGGATGTCTTCTTTGCAGAAATGTCTGCTCATGTCTTCTGCCCATTTCTGGACTAGATTCTTTATTCTTTGGGTGTTGAGTTTGATAAGTTCTTTCCAGATTTTGGATACTAGCCCTTTTTCTGATATGTCATTTGCAAATATCTTCTCCCATTCTGTCAGTTGTCTTTTGGTTTTGTTGACTGTTTCCTTTGCTGTGCAAAAGCTTATCTTGATAAGTCCCAATAGTTCATTTTTGCTCTTGCTTCCCTTGCCTTTGGTGATGTTTCTAGGAAGAAGCTGCTGCGGCTGAGGTCGAAGAGGTTGCTGCCTGTGTTCTCCTCAAGGATTTTGATGGATTCCTGTCTCACATTGAGGTCTTTCATCCATTTGGAGTCTATTTTTGTGTGTGGTGTAAGGAAATGGTCCAGTTTCATTTTTCTGCATGTGGCTGTCCAATCACCTGTTGAAGAGACTGTCTTTTTTCCATTGGACATTCTTTCCTGCTTTGTTGAAGATTAGTTGACCATAGAGTTAAGAGTCCATTTCTGGACTCTCTATTCTGTTCCATTGATCTATGTTTCTGTTTTTGTCAGGTGATGGCCAGTTTTAAGATAAATCCCTGAAACAAATAAATACATTTTATGTAAATAAAAAAAAAGATTAACTTCTTTATCAAACTTTTCCCCTCCCTGTTCTGGTAGTGCTTCTTTCCCTTTCTCCCTCTAGGCATAAGGTTGATAACAGTTCCAGAGTATTGAATAACCCTTATAGTTTCCCTACATGCTACCCAAATTTTTGTAAATAGTCCCTTTATTAAGCCCACCTCAGTTAATTTTAATTTGAGTGTATCACTTATGTCCTGTTAGGATTCTGACTGGTAGAGAAAGGGAAACTAGGGGGGCAGTTTTTGAAATTGCTTGTACATAGAGGGCACACTGTTTATTTGGGGTAGTTTAGATGGATGCCAACAGGGTTGATTAGGGAGCTAAAGACACTTAGGTACTTGCTTTTACCATTATTACATTCTGTTTTATCAATCTCAACTGATGTTAAGCATTCTTTTACCATGGACATACTCTGTGCTTAAGTTCTTTCATTTTAGGCTATTAATGTGACTCTAATACTAGACTTTGCCCTCCTTTAGGATAGGAACTATTTTACTCATCTTTGTGTCCTCGACACAAGTACACCACTATGCTTTAGTGGGTACTTAGTCCAGCCATAATTTAATAATCCATCAGACTACGTCTAAGGATGAGCATGAATTGAAGTACATAAGTACGCAGGCAGAACACATTTTTGCTTCTTGATGTTAGCTTCCGTAAAACCCTCAAACAATATATTGTTGATGTGTTGTATCTGTAAACATTATATAAATGGATATGTCTGACTGTATGTTTTTTCTTTAGCATCTGCTGTAGGAGAAAAATTGGATAGAAGCCTGGAAGGTGTGGGCAGTCGTAACATTTCAGTGGTATATACTGATCTGGTTACAATTTGAAATAATACAGAACACTTTTTTTCTCTTCTGACTTTTTTTTCTGATTAAAATTTGTTCTTAAATGTTCTCAATTACTGGATATTGATGTTGGTTTTTTTTTTTTTTTACTTTGAAAGCCTGGTTGCTGATTCCCTAGTAATAGTTTTTTTACCCTTTAATTAATGATGAGCACGGGAGAAATCAGTAAAGCAGTCCCAGCTTTGGCATTTAAGGGGCGTAAGTACAGTGTAGTACTAAAACGCATATTATAATGAAATATTAGAATTATCAGCATTTTTCAAATGAAAGCTCTCATTGCTAATATTTTGATAGGCTTCAATACCAGGATTAAAAATTGGAAGCGCTTGGCCAATTCAATGGCTGTATTTTAAAGTCTGCTTTGTAAAAAAGAGTGAGAATTCAGCTAACTTTTAAATCAGATAAATTTCTTAATCTTACAAAGGAATAGCAATGTGGTGTTTCCCTTCACATTTATACATTTTATCTTTGCAGATTGCAAATGGCTATCAGTGGTTTGAATATTCAGACAACTCGTATCAGTCCCTTGAGAGAGACACTTTCTGTAAACTGACACGGATTTCTCTTGGGAGAATTTATAATACAATACATTATTTATATAAAAATCTAAAGCCCTTCTCCCTTCTCCCATGCTTTTGGTTTATACACACATACAAACATTACTAGCAAAATGCCGCAGGCAATTGAAATTGGCCTATGTTTGATGGGGGTGGGGGGGATGGGTGGGGTACTGCAGCCAAACCCCTTCCAGCTGCATCCCTGAAGCATCGGACCTGGAGAGAGTGAGGATGACAGAGGTGGAACAGGGCCAGGACAGAGTTGAAGAACACCCTGAGAACAGGTGTAGAGTTTTGGTCAAACATTTAAGGGATTCCAGTCCCTCCAGTTACTATTTTCAAATTGTAAGAAGGAGTATAAAGGAGGGCACTGAGCCTGGGGGAAGGAGAGGTTTTTGGAGGAATGGGCATCTGAAGTTAGGGTTTAAAATCTGCTTTCAATGATAGATCCAGATGCAAGGCAAATCACAAAGAAAACAATACCTAGATTAGGAATTTTTATGCTGAACAACCAGTAAATCTGATTTTAAAAAAGGAAAACCTTAAATTTGGGAATAATTATAGATGCATAGAAACTCACAAAGAAATGTGTAGGGAGGTTCTGGGTACCCTTTACCCAGCTTCGCCTGATGTTGATATCCTGCCTCACTGTAGTACAATGTAAAACCCAGGAGATTTACACTGGTACAAGCCATAGAGCTTATTCAGATCACATAGCACTTGTGTGTGTGTGTGTGTGTGTGTGTGTGTGTGTGTGGTGTCAGTCTAAGAAATTTTATCACATGCATAGCTTCATGAAATCATCAACACAAATCCCTTACCTGCACCATCATAAGAATGCTTTTGACTTCTTTATAGCGGCATTCATCCTGTCCCCCATCCCTAACCACGGATCTGTTTTTGATCCCTGTAATTGTTATATTTCATGAATGTTATATAAAAGTAATCATGTAGTAGGCACTTGAGATTGGCTTTTTATAAAAATTGCTGATTAATATGCCATGTTATAGATGTACTGAGGTTTGTTTAACCATTCATTGTGAAGGACATTTGGAAGATTTTGTCTATTACAGATGAGCTGCTGTGAACATTCATGGACAAGTTTCTGTGGGCAAATATTTCTATTCCCTAGGACGAATGCCTAAAGGTACAATTGCTGGGTCGTATGAGAACCATTTTTAGTTTTAAAAGGAATCACCAAACTTTTTTTCGGATCAGCTGTGCCATTTTACATTTTGACCAGCAATGTATGAGTGATTGGTTTCTGTTGTTACCACTTTTTGTTTCAAACATTCTGAAAGGTATGTAGTGATTTCTTGTGGTTTTAACTTATATTTTTCTAAAAGCTAATGATGTTGAATGTCTTTTCATGTGTTGCCAGCTGCGTATGTTCTTTGGTGAAATATCTTCTGTTTCTAATTGGATGTTTTTGTTTTTGTTTTTTTGCTGTTGAGTTTTGAGAATTCTTTATATATTCTGTATACTAGTCCTTTGTAAGATACATAATTGTGGTTGGTCCGGGACTTCACTGCTGCTGCTTATAGATCAGACTGCTTTTAGATCAGACTGCTTTTAGTGCCCCATGGTGGGACTGGGGCTCCTCATGAAGTCTCTGTTGGGATTCCCCTTTCTGGTCCTTTGGCCTGAGAGAGCAGGCTCTTTCTCTTGGTGCTTAGGCTTTTCAGGCCTTTTTGGAACCAGCTCAGGGTAGATGGGAGAAAAACAGACAGCCAGGGACTTGCCATGTTGTTGTCCCTGAAGTTCTGAGGTGCTTAGCCAGTCTGCCTTCTTTTTTCCAGGTTTTAGAGGGTTTTTTTTTCCCATCATTTTGAATAATGTGGTTGAATATTGAATAATATTTGGGGTGTTTAGTTATATTTAGAGTGAAAAGTGAGTAGAGCAGAGACAATTGAGTCCACACCATCTTTTTCTGGAATTTCCTTGTAGATTTGATATTTAGGGAGCAATTTTATCTCAAACAGCAAGAGAATTGATTTTCTTGGAGATGTTATCTGATGATAGGAGAACATTGTAAGCTTTTAACCTCTTAATGTTTTACTGTTTTGTCTTAAGTGGCTCTTGCATTATCGTGACCCTTTGGGATTAAAAGCTTATAGTGCTTTAAAATATTTTCACTAGTCTGAGACACAAGGGTTGTATGGACTCTGGGATGAGTTGTCCAGATCTTCCTTCAGCAGCTAAGGACTCATTACCCCACCTCTCCCAGATCTCACAGCTCTTTCGTGAGATAGCCTGCCTCCAGTGACATATCACTGGAGAGTATCAAGGCCTCTGCCTTCTCCCCCAACACCCCATCTTCATTAATCCCCATAAGCTACCATTGGGATTTCTCTTTCTGCCAATTCTGCTTCCTTTCTCTCCCTCCCTTGCCTTCCACAGATGTTGATCCAAAAACATTCCTTTCAGAACCTCTTTAAAGCTAAATGTGTGAAGAATCTGTTTCTTGGGGGAAGCCCAACCTGCCTCAAAACTCATTTGCACATTTTTTTTAAACAATCTTTTCCTAAGTGGAATTGTGCATTGTAAAGAGATGCAGTTCTTCTAGAACTGCTAATGTTTTTATTTATTTTTAATGACTTGATGGCCATTCTACATGATAATTCCATTTGTTTTCACAATCTTCACTTGGAAGAATAAAAAACTGGGATGGTATGCATTTCTCCCCAATTTTTAAAATCCATAACCTGAGGATTGTGGCTTACAATCCTTTTACACTTCTTGGGACCATCTGTTTTTATGAAGAGCCATCCCCAAACACAGCCAGTTTTGTATATTCTTATTTCAGAAAGTTTACATAAGTCTGCAATCGCCTCTTCTGTAGTTGCTGTTAATATTTAGTTCCTGCAGGCTAAGTGTGTGGTTCCTGGCCCTGTGTTCTCCACTTGGCATCCTAGTCTCAGTTTCTTCACTTAATTTGGGGGTTTAGACATGGTGGTGGCAGTGCCATTATCTTTAAACTTTTTTTTCTTAGCCACCAGCTGATTGCAGTGAGTAAACAGTGGTTTGTGCATTCCTCAGTGATACACACCTCCCACAGAGAACTGGTTACTCTTCACATGTCTCCTGATTTATTTCCCATGGTACTTCTAAATTAACTACACGAGGTCTCCTCTGCACTCTTAAGTCACTCCTCTGCTTGTTCATTTGAAATTTTCTCCACTTCAATTTTTGTGAGCCATGAAAGGAACTTAAATAAGTCTGCTGCATCTTTTTTTAAAAAAGATGTTATATATTTGACTTTATTCAATCAATGTGTACCTAAAGTCACCAGGAGATTGAATTTTTGTAAGCCTAATAAAATTGTAACTGCATTAGAAAATGCAGTTCACTATTCCTATGGAGAGTCTTTTTCTTGAAGGTGAGTGATAAACCCTTAATTCATGTTTAAATCAGACTTTTACTATATCTGGGTCTTCTTGAAAAAATTTGTGTGAAAGTGAGCCAGGTCTGTCTTCTTTCTTTCTGAATTGCGGTCTGGTTCAAATGAGTGAAAACAGAGAGTAGGAAGGGGATTAATAAAAGTAGACTTTAACAAAATTAAGGACATTTATTTCCCTCAGAGGTTACTGAATACCTACTTATTAGGTATTAGGTTACTGAATACCTACTTATCACTTGTGTGATAATGGTTTCCAAGAAAATAATGTAAAGTTGAGAAGTATTTAATGAGAGAGCATCCTCAAAATCTGTAACACTACCAGCATATGAGTATGTATTGTAAGTATTTATTCAAAATATTTCCCCAGTATTACATGAAATACCCTTTAAAAAGTGTTCCTCTTCAAAAAACAGCTGTAACTCTAACTGCAGTGTGTCCTTGGAAAATGGCGGCTCACCTTACCAGTTAATGTTCAGTTCAGTAATGTCAGTTGTTCAAGGTCTCTTCATGGGTGTTAAAATCATGGGGACAGTCTTGAAAGTTGACTTGGTACAAATGCAAGCTTTTTATGACAGGGCATGTCCCTTGATCATTTTCGCCTGGGCTTTTTCATCTGCAAAATAGGTAAAGTAATATTTTTCTCCTAGAGGTCATGGGAGATTTAATTCAGTTGAGAATACTCGTGGTCTTTACGGTAATAATCAGACACAGGCTATTATTTCTGACTTTCAAGATATTTCTTCTGAAAATAAAATTGGAACAATGATATTCTTTGCCCAGTGCTGCCCAGTTTGGGAAAATCTTCCATAAGTTTCTCTTTGGAGAGTCACGATTGCCATGCCCAGAAAGCAGGGTAGGTTTGTTTAGTGTAGTTTTGTCTCTCATCTTTATCTTGTTTGTTTTTTTTCCTTCAGAGAAGAAAATTGAAAGCTGAGGGTCAGTAGGGTTAAGCAACTCATGCTAAGGTTGCATGTTCAGTAAACAGAAGACCCAGGGCTAGCACCAAGCTCTCTGAGTGGTCATCACTTATAGCAGGATTGAACAGTTAGTACTAATACCATGAGAACCAAGCAATTAATGGAAATGAGAGACATATGAACCTATCTGGAATAATGGGGACATTGGTGACCTAGAGAAAGCACATACAACGAACTGGGTGGGCAGTGTCACCACTGGGCTTCAGGCAGCGGAGGCCAAGGGGGATTTCTGATCCAGTGTGCTAAGATCTGCAAGAGTGGTTTTGTGTGTGTGTGTGTGTGTGTGTGTGTGTGTGTTTAAGGAAAAGCCAGAAATTCAGATTTTTATGTAAAAATATTGACACCTAGAAAGAACTAAAGAGATAGACAAATGAATACCCGGTAGTACTAGTATCTTATTTTTCCCTGTTGCAATCTGTGGCCTTGAAATACCCCTGCTCCCTGGCTTTGGATCCATTAGATGCTGAGTGAAGGAGATTTTCAGGTGCTTGAGGGCAGGGATATGCCATGTTTATTGTTGTATCCCCAAAGTCTAGAAGGGGTCTGATGTTACACAGTGTGCTAGCTCACCCTTTTGCATAGGTGACTAAAGAATGACAACACCACACTGAAGAGTTCCCACAAAATGTATCTTGGGACCCATGTCAACACACAGGTCCACAGTGTGTCTTCTGTTCTACTCCCAAACACTGAGAAGCACACTGTAAATGTTCAGGCAGATAGACATTTCTATTTTGTTTCTTAAGTGAGAATTTTAGGAGATGTAAAATTAGGGAAGAATCTTTATCTGTTTCTTGAGTTACTGAAAAATACTAACGTACTACCTATAGGTATAGGCCATTTTAATTAAGTTAATTTTCAGTGGTTTCCCTACCATAACCTTCAGGCACAGTGCTGTGTGAAGATGATAACTTTGTTCAAGGGAATCTTAGTTCAAATGTGCCCTGTACTTAAGTGTAAATTCATTTTTCTAAAAATGTTCCAGGGAACCTCTATTTATTATAAAGGAGGGAAAACATGCCATATGGCACTTTGGTTGATGTTGATTGTGTGTGTGTGTGTGTGTGTGTGTGTGTTGTCGTGGGTTCAAATACATAATTCTAAAATGTTTAGAAGTAGTTTACCAACTATATTATGGACATCAAAAATTTTCATGGCCAAAGCCTTGCCTCCCCGCCTTTTTTTTCTTTAAACAAAATATAAACAATGCTATTTAGGTTGGCTCTTCATAGCACAACAGAAAACCACAGTTAAGTCTAAAAATAATAAATGTGAATAATAGGAACTATGATTATTTGTCTTATCTGTGACTGGTGTCAAAAGATAGAATTCTGGGGATGCCTAGGTGGCTCAGTCGGTTAGCTTCTGATTTTGGCCCAGGTGATGATCCCAAGGTCCTGGGATTGAGTTGTGCATCGGGCTCCTGGCTCAACAGGGAGCCTGCTTCTCCCTCTGCCTGCTGCTCTCCCTTCTCCTGTTCTCTCTCTATGACAAATAAATAAATTAGATCTTTTAAAAAAAAAGGTAGAATTCTGGCTTAATATTAAATCTAATATTTTATTCCACCCTTGGAACATGTCACCACTCCCATTTTAATTAAGAAGATTAACAGCTAGAGAAGCACATTCCCAGAAACCTGCCTTGTACCACACCATGCATCCAGTCTGGATGGTAACCTGTTGAAAGCAAAACAGAGCAATTTACCTCCAACCTTTCCATGACACTGACTACAAGTTCTGCTTCACAATTAAATAACTTGCCAACTTTGAATTAGCAATAAACAGCAACTCAAGATCTGTAGGGTTTATAAGCAAGTCAGAAGTGGTGCTTAGAATGATTACATTCCTAAGCCCACAATTATCACAGCTCAGAACTAATTTTTATGCCTTAAATAAAACCAAAAGAATCTACACAAAGCACTTGATTTTCTGGGAAGGTTAAATTAAAATTAAAATCTTCGCTGGAAAGTCATCCTCATTAAAATGCATTTCCTAAGAATCACTTACTGGAGGAAGGAGTAGCTACTGTAATTTTAATTTTTCACCTATAAATCCCTTTACTCCCTACTATAGATATAGAGAGGCCACTGGTAATTATTTCTTTCTTAAGTATGATATTTTTAGAGTATTAGATAGAATAAAAAACTATTCTGCAAGGCAGTTCTTTCAGGTTTACAGATTGTACCCATTTATACAATATGGTAATTTATTTACCCAATTGGGTAGCAGAGAGTGCCTGAAATGAAAACAGAGAATGTTCCAGAGAGACCTAAAGTAGGCAGTGAATAATAGCCAGAGGAGCACCTTTGATGATGTCACGTGTCTCCTGCAGAGTCCAAGAGCTTTTGCAGTTCCCTCTGAAACATTCTTCACACATCCAGGTCAGGATCTGGGAGAGAGACAGACCGCTGGGACAGATGTAGTCTAGGCAACTGAGTTGTGCTGCGTGAGAAGCTAAGAGGAGGGAGAGGGGATGATCCCTCCCCAGCTTTGACAGCTCACATGTTTTGGGGGCTGGTGGGAATGTTATTTGAGATTTCTGTTAGCTTTCATATAGTAGGAGTTTTAACAAGTCATCTTGTTGACCTTCTGGGTAGCAGATGTGTTAAACAGTTTGCCCATGGGCTCTATCTGGAATGAGTGCCTTTTGAAAACAATTCTCTCAACATTTAAAAATATTAATTTCTAGATTCTCTTTAAAAGTTGGAAAATCCAGGGGCGCCTGGGTGGCTCAGTGGGTTAAAGCCTCTGCCTTCGGCTCGGGTCGCGATCCCAGGGTCCTGGGATCGAGCCCCATATCGGGCTCTCTGGTCGGCGGGGAGCCTGCTTCCTCCTCTCTCTCTGCCTGCTTCTCTGTGATCTCCGTCTGTCAAATAAATAAATAAAATCTTTAGAAAAAAAATAAATAAAAGTTGGAAAATCTGGCCACACTACTATTATTATTCCCTTGTGATAGTTCTGGAGCCAAGCCAGAGGTGTGCGGTTTAGATGGGGTATTTGCTTCCCACTTAGCAATGCACATGCACATACCCCAGCCACCTGGTGTCACTCATCTTCTCTCCTTTCTGGCTCCGGAGTACTTTCTGAGTTTGCAGCGCCTATTGTGTACGCTTATTAGTGATTTTATCAAATTCCTTTCTCTATTGGTCTTCAGCCTTAGATTCCCAACTGCTTAATGAACATTTCCATCTCAGTGTACCTCTAGCTCCTGGCTCAACATGTCTGATGCCAAAATCTTTTCCATTCCTTTGGTACTCAGTGGTATGTCAAGAACTGATCTGTATTATCTCAGTAGTTTTCTAAAAAGTGGGTATATGCATTTCTCTTACAAATGGGGAAACTGAGGCCAGAGGCAGAAAGTAAGTTTAAGGTGGTTTGATTTGAAAATTAATATTTTCTCATTGTTTCAGGAGTGTAAGTGCTTTTTCTCTTTCTTTTCAATTTTTTTTAAATGTGCTCAGAAAAGTGTCAGCATAATGAAACCTGTAATATACTTGTTGATTATATTGTTGCTTCTTTCCCTATATGCACTGTTAGGATTATAATTCCCTATTTCCACAAGGAAAAACTCCTAGGCCCAGTAGCAGTAGATCAGTGCTGTCCAAATGAAATACAATGTGAGTCACAGATGTAATGGAAAAAAAATTAAAAGTAATATTAAAAAAGTAAAAAGAAAGAGGTAGAATTAATTTTAATAATATATTTTATTTGACACAGTATGTCCAAAATATTATCATTTCAACATGTAATTAATATTTTTAAATTACTGAGATATATTTTATATTCTTTGGGGGAGGTAGGCAGTTTTTGAAATTCTGTGTATATTCAATTTGGACTAGTAAAACTTCAGTTTCTAAATAGACACATGTGGCTCCTGGCTGTGCGGACAACCCAGGTCTACACCATTAGCCTTACATACAGAAGAAGGGTAAGGCAGAAGGATATGGTTCCTGTGGTGGCCGAGGCATCACTCAGAATTCCTAAGCCCTGGTTCAAATCTCCTTTGCAACTGATTCTGTGAGCATTGGGTTGTGGAGAGAAAGAGAGTTTTGGAATGAATTATTTATTCCTTTTTTATGGATACAGCTGCTCGATACGTGGTAGACCAAAGAATTGGTATAATTTCAGTGTTTCTCTCCTGCTTTTAGTGTGATTCCAGGGTTTTAATGGAAGGAGTTAGGATACGACTTCACAGGAAAGTGCTTTATCTCCGAGGGTAGTTCCTATTCCCTTGCCAGCCCGAGGTGAGATCGTAAGTCCAAATCAATTCACTTCTAGAAGAATTTACCTTTTGCCTCCCATCGGGGATAGCGAGTTAACACCCAGCAAGAAGGACGTGTAGCATTTTGGGGAATACAAGAACCTCACTGAAAGAGCAACTGAAGAACAGTGCAGCCAAGTGGGCATTAAAGGTGCTAAAGTAGTGTCAGGTGGTGCCGAAACTGACCGCCTGATTCCGGAACGGAGGTTTGTTTGGTTGAAGCGCTAGTAACTATGATTTGTGATGCCCGGAGACACAGACTAAGGGCGATCAATTATGCATGGCCTGTTATTACTTTGTGAAAACTGGTCCTGAATTGTTTTATTATTTGATAGTGTTTTTCCAGCAAAGGAAGTTTTCTTTTGCTACCATTTTTCACTGAGATAGATGCAGAAAAACGAGCTGTTCTGGTGAGCATCTTGTCTACTGATTTGAATTTCAGGTCGCGATGATATGGTCATAAAAATTTGCCCTGGGCACATCTTTGGCTGATCTTAGCCGAAAAGCATTTTTTAACGCCACATGATGAGATTTAATGGCTTTTGCATTGTGGGTTGGGTGCTTTATCATGGAAATGAAATAATTCCATTTCGATTTTTTCCCGATGCTGGAAGCCCTTTGAGTTTCCTTCATTAAAATGCCAAAAAAGTGCTGTCTAAACATATGCTCTCAACCTAAGTTGTTCCACAGCCTCCTGTTATTATTTTTATTCTTTATAGAGCACCCAAGTACCTGAGATGTATTCCTAATAGAGAAGAGAAGCACCCATGCCCCCCTGAGCTTTCATTCATTGTACACAAATTCAGTGCCAACGAGCGTCATGGTGCTAAGCAGTTGCTGTCAGTTGCAGGAATGGCTTTTGAGAAGTCAGTCATGGCCACAGTTTGACACGCTTCCCGGTTGTCCTGCAGTGATGCCGAGCTTTTTTGCATCTGTTCCCTGTGGTTTGTTGCCTTCCTTGTGGTCGGCAGTATGGGTAGAGCTGTTTAATATAGAAAGGGGGAAGCAGCCTTAGAAATGAATGAGCTCCCAAATGAGCTTGGCATTCTCCTGGAGACAGCAGTCACCATTTGTTTGTTTATTTAGCTAATTCTGATCCCCTGAAATGATACTGTTTTTTAAAAAAATTAAGGATGGTGCAGTTGGTTAAGTGTCTGAGTCTTGGTTTCAGCTCAGGTCATGATTTCAGGGACATGAGATCAAGCCAGGTGTCAGGCACCATGCTGGGCATAGAGCCTGCTTAAGATTTTCTCTCTCCCTTTCCCTCGGCTCCTCTCCCCAACCCCTGCTCTCTTGCTCAAAATAAATAAGTAAGTGGGTATGAATTTAAAGAATTAAGGTATAATGTACACACAATACATGTTTATAAAGTATGCTAATCTTAGTATAAGGGCACCTGTGCTGCTCAGTCGATTAAGTGTCTGCCTTCAGCTCAGGTCATGATCCCAGAGTCCTGGAATGGAGCCCCACATCAGGCTCTCGGCTCAGTGGGGCATCTGATTCTTCCGCTCCCTCTGCTGCTTCCTCTGCTCGTGCTCTCTCTCTCAAATAAATAAATAAATTCTTAAAAAGAAATCGTAAGTATACAGATTGATGTTATGTTTATATTGGCACACAAGACTTTTGAGTGAGCGAGCAGGTTCCTTTTTGCCCCTTCCACATGTTTTCCAAATACACTTCCTCAACAGGTAACTACTACTTAGATGTCAACATCAGTTAGTTTCACCTGTTCTTGACCTTCATCTACATGGAATCACACAGCCTGTAGTCTCTCCTTTCCAGCTTCTTTCAATGAATACATTTGTGAGATTCATCCATAGTTTTGGGAGGGCCCACAGTTCCTTCCTTTTCATTTCCGTGGAGCATCTCATTGCATGAATATACCACATGTTCCTGATCCATGCTGCTGCTCATGAGCATTTGGGTTTTTTCCAGTGTTGCTAAAATTCCATTTTGGTTAAAATTCTACCATGTGCAGAACATTAAAGAGGTGGCATTTATCCAGGGACCCAGAGCACAGAGATGTTCTCTGCTGATGGAAACCTCCATCTGCTTTCCGGAGGTTTGTCTTCTACTCTAACTGGTCTGTGCACTTGCTGAGTCCTTCACCTCACCCTTTCCCCCCTTTCTCTAGTATTAATGACATGAATATTAAAAGCTCTTGTTTTCTGAACATGTACCATAGACCAGGCACTAGGGCTACTCCATTATTGGTAATGTCTGATTTCTTTCTCTCCAAAACCCTGGGAGAATTACTACCACAGTTTTTATATGGAGCAACTAAGGCTTTAGTAACTTAAGTGGAGTCCCAGAAATCACACAGCATATTAGTGGCAGACCAAGGATTCAAACGTAGATTTTTCTGACTCATACCGTATTCTTAAGCACTACACATCCCAACAAAGACAGGGTCCTTAGGATCTGTGAGGAGCTGACATCCTTGGGATGGGACACAATTTTGTCCATGACTAAAAATCAGCTGTAATTCTTAAAATGTCAGAACCCATCATCCCCTGGCTTTAAATCTTCAGTGGCTCTGCTTGTCATGAGTATAAAATCCTAATACAAAATCACCATGGCCTGTAAGGCCCCCACCTGATCTGTTCCCGTCTCCCTCCCTGACCTTATCTCCCATCTACTGGACCTTCCTCAAGTTACATTGAGCTTCATCCATTCGTGAACAAGCCAGGCTTGTTCCTGTCACTGGGCCTTTGAGCTTTGCCATTTCTTCTACCCAGAACACTCTTCACATCTTTGCATGTCTGGCTCCTCCTTGTCATGCAGCTCGCAGCTCAAATGTCACCTTCCCAAAGAGACCTTCTCCGACCATCCATTAGGAAGGACCTATCACATTGCCTTGCTTTATTTCCTTCCTAACACTTACTGTTCCAAACTTAATTCATTTGTCTAATGGATTGCTTATTTATTGTCTGTGTTCCTCAGCTGTTGCGTTCACTGAGGGGTCCTCAGCTTCTAGGAAAATGCCTGGCTCTTAGTAGGTACTCAACAGGTATTGATTGAATGAACAAAGGAATAGGTAAATGTGCGTTTCCAAGATTTCTGGTGCTTTACAGGCTATTTCCTTGTTTATTTCATAAAGAAAGAAAATCTTACATCAAAAATGTGACTCTCCAGATCGAGGGGTCCAGTCTGCGTGTGACAAAATGAAGGATAGAAAGGAGGTGGGCACATTATTAGTTTTACATGCAGAAACATGATCACAATCGCAGAAATTAACTTCTGGCACTCAAGTAATTTCCCAAATGTCAGAACTAAGCATAAGATCCTGGAAAGTGGTTCTTCTCTTGCTGTCATTGCTTATTGTTTGTTCTTTGCTCGTTGTGAAATGCTGGAATGGGGAAGCTGTCTCATGTATCCAGCCAGGAGCATAGCATGTGACACAAATCATAAAAATTCACACATGCTCTTATACTGGTGTTTAAGAATCAGAAGTGTCACAAGAAAAGCATGTCTAGATGCTGTCTAATCACCACCACTCCATTCTACTGTGACAAGCCTTGGAACCATTAATGATCCTTTGTTCTGCTCAATGCATGGGGTTAACATCGATACCTTCAGTAATGAGCGGCTCCTTATCTGCGGCTGCCACTTTGCCATTTGTGAGGCTACAGGCCAGTTCAGTAAATTTGGGCACCATTCGCCGAGCTATTGCTGAATCGGTAGGAAGTTTTTAATTTAAATGTCTTCAGTTCGTGGATGTAGATTAAAATTCCTGGGCCCCAAGCAAACTTCGTCAAAGGGACTTGCAGCTCATTGCTCCCAGAATATTGCATACTGGGCACCCCAGGGCATGCATGAGAGGTGTGTGTATATGTGCGTGTGTGTGTGCGTGTGCGTGTGTGTGTGTGTGATGGGCAGGGCTGGGATTCTTGTTCCCTGTGCAGGATAGAAAAGTTGCGCGAGGATAAATGCAACCAGACAGTTTGGGCAAGGAGTGGTGAAGGATTGTGTGTCTCTGCTTGCCTAGGCAGAATTTGTTATTACCCCGCATCAAATTGCATCCCTTGCCTCTGAGTCAAGTCTGGATGTTCATCTTTTCCTCCCACCTCAGGCTCTTTATTGATGCTTCACCTCCAGGCAGTGCACAAATGCAAACTTCTGTTTACTAACTCTGAGTAATGATATTAATTCCAATGCTCGGGGATAATGCATCGCTTATTAAACACTGGCAATAACCATTAGATGGTAATTCGATGAGAAACAAAACAGGGTATAAAAGCACCCTTAGTCCCCCCAGCAAGAATGGTCAGAATTCAACAAAAGCAGAGCTTTCCTGGATAACAGTGGGATGAGTTGAGAGCCTCCAAAGCTGACTTGCATTGTGTTCTTGGAGAGTTACTCCACCCCTCTGAACTTCAGGGGACACATCTGTAACTGGAGAATAATAATTGTACATAACTGTCAGAGTTGTTGCGAAGGTTAAAGGAGAGATGTGTGTAGAGCCCTCAGCAAAGTCGTTCATATGTAGTAAGAAGTTGATGAAGGGTTTTTGTAATGAGATCTCTTAGTAGGAAGTGTTGTTATCTGTGTGTGGCATGCTGTCCGTGCACAATGTCACAAACCCAGTGAGGACACCTTAAAATGCAGATAAGTCAAGCAGAGAAACTCAATTATCATATGGTTTCACTTACTTGTGGAGCATAAGGATTAACAAGGAGGACATTAGGGCAAGGAAAGGCAAAGTGAATTGGGGGAAATGGGAGAGGGAGGCGAACCATGAGAGACTGGACTCTGAGAAACAGCTGAGGGTTTTGGAGGGGAGGGGTGGGGATGGGTGAGCCTGGGGGTGGGTATTAGAGGGCACGTATTGCATGGAGCACTGGGTATGGTGCATAAACAATGAATCTTGGAACACTGAAAAAATACAATAAAATAAAATAAAATTTTAAAAAAATGCAGATAGTTCCTTCCACCCCTGCTCATGGATATATATAAACTAAAGATTTCAGTAGAAAAACTCATGTTGTATCTCTATGTAGTTGCCGAATTATCTTAAGTTCCTTTAAGAAAATCATGCCCATTGACAAACACTTTTATCAGGTATCATTTAGATCATGATTATGTTCTCAACGATGCACTGAACTTTCTTGAGATTCTCTTCAGTGCACTCAGTTTTATAGGAGAGCCTCCTTTCTAGAAAGTGGTCTTGAACCAGGACACTTAAAATGCAAAATGGTGAGTGACTGAACTCAGACAGATCTATCAGCTCTTTCCTATCTGCCTTGTCAAGGTTTAAGTTCTTGAGCAAGCCTCCATGTTTCCAGTCCGTCCTCTGCCCTTCCCCTTCATCTATGTTCATTCCGCACTGGAAGATTCTTTTCCCTTCTTTGTTACTTGTCAGCACTCACATGCCCTTAGTATCTCAAATGGAATGTAATCTTCCCTGGAGAGCCTCTTGGTTCTCCAGATCTGTTCCATGCTTGGTTTTATGCTCCCATTGCTCCTGGAGTACCTTCATTTTATTTTGTTCTCTCATACTTAATTATTTGTAATGATTTATTTAGTGTCTGTTCTTCCCACTAGATTATTCACCCCATCAGGGTAGGGATTCCTGTTCAGCCCTGTTACACAGTCCTTGGTACATGTCCACTGTTCTGATAAATATACTGAGTAACACTTATTTTTTGTGAAAACTTTTCCTTCCATGTTGCAGAAGAAATTAGATTACCTCCTTCTCTTCTAACAGTTCTCACCTACTGTAGTTAAAGTCTGCCTTTTGTACCACTGAAATGATCATGTGCTGCTTTTATATAAAGGTTATGATTTAATAGCATTTCAACCAACAAGCTTTTGATTTTTAAAGAAGTCATTATTTAATACATTGGTATGATAGTACAAGGTGACATTCCCTCTTTCTCTAAGATGCCTTAAGTCTTCAAAGCACATCACACAATTTCATAAATGGTAAAGATATTGATTTTAAAATCCTGATGGAAAAGAAGGCAGAGCCTTATGTTTGAATTCTAAGAGTTACAATCAGATATAATAAATCACCAAGAACAAAGGACAGAGACCTCAATACCCAGAATTAGGAGACTGGAAGAGAATGCAAAAGACCCAGTTTCAGTTCCCTCATGTTTTCAAAGAATCAGACCTTCTGGAAAACCTTTGTTTTCTTTTTTTGTCTGATTGTTTCTAAGCTGCACTGTGAACTTACTAATATGGATCTATAAAATAATTTTAGCTTTATGTCCTTGTTTAGGATTTGGGGAGATAAGAAAATAAATAAGCCCTCTAAGAACTAATGAGTAAATATCTGTGGAGAACTTAAACATTTCCAGGTACATACCAATGGTGTAGTATATGTCAGCTGCTCTTGGTGTGATGTTGGTGAGATTTCTGGCTCTAATGTGTGGTGAAGCCATTTCTGAGATGGGCCCATGAGGTGGAGTGTGGGATGGGCCCAGATACCCAAATTTGGTTTAAGAAAAACTTGAAATATCTCTGGCCATCAAAATGGCAATATCTAGTAGTCAATAACAGTGGAATTTGAGATTCAGGAGCCTAATCAGGTGGTAAACCAGGTATTGTTGGACATTAAGAAATACAGTCAATCTTATTAACCACTCCTACTTTAGAGTATTAGCTTCCCAAGTTGTTTTCTGTTCACCTGTTCCCCAACTTTAACTGAAAGATGTACATACCAGCATTCACAAATGAGGATGTAAATGGAATTAAAGGAATTTTTTTTTAAGGGCCAAGATTTAATCCTTAGCACACTCTGAATCTGGTGGGATAGAGCAGAGGTAGGCAGACTAAAGAATAATTAAAATGGTTATTTTAATGGTCATTCAGTGGTTTTTGAGGTGTGGGCCCTGGACTATCAGGAACAGCGTCATCTAGAATAGTAGGTTGAATAAGGGCCCCTCAACCATGTCCACATCCTTATTCCCAGAATGTTACCTTGTACAGCAGGAGGGACTTTTCAGATGTGGTTAAATTAAGGATTTTGAGATGAAGAGATTATTCTAGATGACCTGGGTGGACCCAATAGAATCACATGGGCCCTTATAAAGAGGGAGACCAGAGTTAATAGTAAGAGTTGTGATGACATAAAGAAGTTGGAGATGCAAGAAAGGGACCATGGGCCAAGGGATGCAGGAGGCCTCTAGAAGCTGGAAAAAGCAAGGAACAGATAGATCTCCTTTAGAGGCTCCCGAAAGAACCAGCTCTGCTGGCAGCACCCTGATGTGAGTCCCTTAAGACCTATTTTGGATTTCTGACCTCCTGAACTATAAGAGAATAAATCTGTGTTATTTCAAGCCACTACATTTGTGGTAATTTTTTACACAGCAATAGGAAGCTAGTACACTTGGGAATTTGTTAGAAATATAAATCTCTGTTCATACCTCAGACTTACCCAATCAGAAACTTGTGGAGGATAGAGGACGGGGAGCAAGCCAGATTCTCTATGATTTAACGAGCCCTCCATCTGGTTCTGATGCACAGGAAAGGACTACTAGTCTTTGGGGACTGCTTTTACAACACAAAGCAGGTCTTATGCCCCAGGGATAGAATACAGTTGTTTGTCCTGGATTGCATGCCTTTTTCCCCAACCAATCACTCTATAGTTGTCACATGGCTTCCCCTGTGGCAAAAGGCAGTGGGACGTTATGATTGAAAACACAACCAGGAACACATGAAACTTTGGGGAGTTACTCAAAGGGAAGAGAATAATGTGACCAGAAGGAAGATGGCACAGTTAGTTGGAGAGACAAAACAAGAGCTATTCACAATAAGCTTATGACTTTAGTGTTCAGAGAGAGCATTGTTGTGCAAAGGAAGAGTTTGTTCCAAGGCTCAGTGGTCAAAAAATACAGAATATATTTGGAATATGGCAAAAAAAAAAGCATTATAGCAACAGTTATGGTACAGAAGGTAGGGTGGGGTGACAAATAGTAGGAGATAAAGTTGGAGGTCCTCAAGTGCCATACTCATGAGTTTGCATTATATTCTGGGGAGATGGGGGTACGTACTGTGGCTTTGAGCGGAAAGTAATAAGATGAACATGAGCTTTAGAAGGTTTGGGTTCTCACCATTGCCAGAACCTTAGGCCTGCTTCTTATTAGTGCTGATCTCTCCCATCATATGTGCATATTGAGTGCTGATTATGTGTCACTCTAGGGATTCTGCATGCATAGATTTTGTATCATTATGTGTTTAAATGATGGTTTTCTCCCTGTGGGAAACTTTAGCTTTCCCAATAAGGAATACATTTACATACACACACACACACACACACACACACACACACAGCCGCTCATGAAACAAACCTACCCTTACTATGTGAGATATATTCTATTTTCTAATCAATGCTATCTTAATTTTCTTAATTTTTTAAAAAATTTGGGTTATAATTCCCTAAATTGATTTCTTAACCCCCCTACTGGGTTATATGATACACCTTGGAACATTAAAGGAAAGGAACGGGCGACTGGTGGCTCAATCATGTAAGTGTCAACCTTCAGCTTAGGTCATGATCCCAGCGTCCTGGGATCGAGTCCTCATCAGGCTCCCTGCTCAGCAGGGAGTGTGCTTCTCCCTGTCCCTCTGCCTGCCACTTCACCTGCTTGTGCTCTCTCTCTCTCTGTCAAATAAATAAATAAAATCTTTTTTTTAAGATTTTATTTATTTATTTGACAAAGATCACAAGTAGACAGAGAGGCAGGCAGAGAGAGAGAGAGGAGGAAGCAGGCTCCCTGCTGAGCAGAGAGCCTGATGCAGGTCTCCATCCCAGGACCCTGGGATCATGACCTGAGCCGAAGGCAGAGGCTTTAAACCACTGAGCCACCCAGGTGCCCCATAAATAAAATCTTTTTTAAAAGTAAAGGAAAGGAATAGTATTTTATTCATTTCTGTATGTCTATCGATGATTAAGGCTTTGTTGGAGATTAGGGAGGAATGGGCAGAGACTATGCTAGGGGAGCAGGGCTGAATTCACTATTGGGGAATTCAGGGCTGGGTCTAGCTGGGCTCCTCAAAGCAGAAGCAACTACTGAAGGGAAGGACAGTCTGGTTGGTGTTCATGCAGGAAGGATAATGTGAGTGGGGACATGAACTTTACTGAAGAAAAATTGAGAGCAAAGATTTAAAGGGCTTGGATGAATGTGAGGTTAGAAAGGAGAAATGGGACCAGGAATGCATCTGGATGACTGTCAGTTCTTAGTATGCTTCTCTGCATATAGCAGACCCCCAATAAGACTTAAATATCAGATCCATGAAATTTTAGCCAGACCTCCAGATTTTCTTGATGCCATATGATGGTACATTTTCCCTGCCAAGTACTGGATGACAGATTACTAAGATGCAAACACAAAGCTCTGAACATTTGGGTGGGTATATTTGGTGGATGGGGGAGGAATGAAGGGTCAGTAGAAATAATGACACATCTTTCCTGTAATAAATGTCAAAGCTTAAGAAGAACATGGGCAGATTGACTTCTAATAACACTGCATTGAAGGTCAGAACTGCTTTATGTGAAATAAACTTTGCCCCATAAATTAGGTATGTATCACTGTGAGATGCTAAATCTGCAAGACTGGTGTCAAATGCAGAAGGATGAGAGCTAGGATGTTAGGGTAGACAGAGAGTTTGATTCTAGAAAGGGTAGCATTTAAGTGGTATTCTCCTCTCCCAAAATACCAAGGAGGGCCATGGGCACTGGTTCCTGATCTGTGGAGCTGAGGGACATGAAGATGCTGTGGAAGGGCTTCCCTTGTGTAGCATTTTCCACTTTCCAAAACTGATTGTTTTCATTAGCTTGATTTTTTTAGCTGTGTTTTTGTCATTGTTATTTCTGGTCTGATTTTTTTTTTTTTAACTTTTACCTATTTAAGTAATCTCTACCGCCTACATGGGTATCAAACCTATGCCTGAGATCAAGAGTCACACGCTTTTCCTACTGATCCAGTCAGGCAACCCACTGGGTCTGAATTTTTTTTTTTTTTAAAGTCTGATATTATCCTTATTTGCTTTACTGTTGTGACTCTTCTTCTTTTTAGGGTCTCATTTCTGTCTTGCAGTATATGTTAGGAAAAAACAAAGAGAGGAGAACAGGGCCTAAGAAGCATTTTGTTTATCCTCTGATAATTAACAAAATAGATGATTCTCAGTCATTGAGTTATAGAACATGTATATTAGGTTTTTCCACATAACCTAGAAGTCACAAATCTCGGTGTTCAGCCCTGCTCCAAAAGTGTGTCACTGCCTCGATGCCATACTCTCCCTTTTTGCCTTAGTTGCCAGTCTGTTCAATAGAGATGAATTGTAACTTCTCCACTGAACATTACAATCTGCAGAGATCAAATTGGTTAGTGTATAGGGAAGAGCTTTTTTACCGCCACGTTTTCTCCTGAAGATGTATCATGTTTTATTGGATGTAGTTGCTATTGACAGCGCTGTGCTGAGGTGGGTTCAGAGGCTGAACCTGGGCTCAGCTAGACAAAATACTGTTAAAAAATGGGACATGTCTGCCATGAGTGCAAGCTTTGGGAGTGGTGAGCTTATATGTCACATGCTTACCATGCGGGTGGCCATCACCTTTTCATCCAGCCGTACCCAACTCGGGCTGGGCCCCACTGCAGACCTGTATGTTTGCTGATGAGGGTTGTGTTCATGGGTATCGACCCACATCACTACTGCTGCCTCTAATGGCTGAAGATGGTTACAGTGACTGCTCCCAATCCTTCATGCATTGGGTGGATATTATGTGACTCTCCTGAGAAACTCTCATTCCCATGGCCCCTCTCAGAAGTTGGGCCAGAGATATCTGACAATCAGATGTGCTTGAGAACAGTGGTAGCCAGCTCTGAAATATATCCTGTATCTGCTTTTCTTCCTTTCCTGCCTCATTTCTCTCTTCTGCTCCCTCTTGCTTCCCTGGGATAACACACTCTAATAGAGTAGGAGCACATGGGCCTTGCCTGAAGCTTTCTGTGCAATCTGGGCTAACACAACATATAAATATACACAAAAGTATGTGTGCTATATATACATCCATCCATACAGACATCCACACACATACATCTATCTATACAGAGAGAGGGAGAGAGAGGGTGAATTGGGTTGAACCAAGGGAGCATTTTGAGTTTGGTTTGCTAAGCATCTGCCTGAAGGGAGGGGAGGCATGGAAAAAAAGGTCTGTATGTACTTTAAGGGGAATGGGGGAAGCTGGGATGTGAAGAGGCCAGGCAAAGTGTCTGTACTCCATTCCCAGCCCTGGAGAGTTGGTCTGGGCTCCAGGGAGCAAGGGGGCTCGAAGATGAGGGAACAAGACTCATCCTTTTACTCACTATTGACAATTTAGGTAGTGACTTTTTTCCTAAAGACACAGGGTCATTTTTAATTGATAAACAGTGTCATCTGAAACAGACTTAAATACCAATTAATAGTATCAAAATATATTTAAGCCTAATAAGAACAGTAAAAAGAATAAAGAGTAACAGTAGAGGATCTCTGAGTCAAGGTGATGTTCTAGATGCTAGGGATTCAATGGTAAACAATATAAATATAGTCCAACTCCCTATAAAGATTAAAATCTCGTGGAAGAGGAAGACCATAAATAAGTGAATAAGCCAAAGAAAGGCTGAACATGCTAAAAAGTGGTATGAAGAAAATACAGAGCTGCAGTGGAGAATAATGGAGGGGATGGGGAGAGTCCCCACTGAGCCATTTTAGTCAGGGAAGGCCCTTCTGCAGATGTGATATGAAAGAGAGGCAGGGGTGATGGTACAGATTTGGAGGGGAGGCTCAAGAGCATTCCCATTTTTTGATGTGATTATCTGTTGTGTGTGTGTTGAGTTTGAGGAGTTCTTTAACTCAACTAACACACAACAGATAATCATGTCAAAAAATGGAAAGACATGAACAGGCACTTCTCCAAAGAACACATACAAATGGCTAACAGACACATGAAAATATGTTCATCATCATTAGCCATCAGGGAGATTCAAATCAAAACCACATTGAGATACCACCTTATACCAGTCAGAATGGCCAAAATCAACAAGACAGTAAACAAGTGTTGGAGAGGATGTGGAGAAAGGGGACCCCTCTTGCCCTGTTGGTGGGAATGCAAGTTGGTACAGCCACTTTGGAAAACAGTGTGGAGATTCCTTAAGAAATTAAAAATAGAGCTTCCCTATGACTCTGTAATTGCACTACTGGGTATTTATCCCAAAGATGCAGATGTAGTGAACAGAAGGGCCATCTGTACCCCAGTGTTCATAGCAGCAATGGCCAAAGTCACCAAATTGTGGAAAGAACCAAGATGCCCTTCAACAGACGAATGGATAAAGAAGATATGGTCCATATATACAATGGAGTATTATGCCTCCATCAGAAAGGATGAATACCCAACTTTTGTAGCAACATGGACGGGACTGGAGGAGATTATGCTGAGTGAAATAAGTCAAGCAGAGAGAGTCAATTATCATATGGTTTCACTTATTTGTGGAGCATACGGAATAACATGGAGGACATGGGGAGATGGAGAGGAGAAGGGAGTTGGGGGAAATTGGAGGGGGAGACAAACCATGAGAGACTGTGGACTCTGAGAAACAAACTGAGGGTTTTGGAGGGGAGGGGGGTGGGGGAGGTTGGGTGAGCCTGATTGTGGGTATTAAGAGGGCATGAATTGCATGGAGGACTGGGTGTGGTACATAAACAATGAATCTTGGAATACTGAAAAAAAAAAAATTAAATAAAAAAACTAAACAAACAAAGAAGAAAAGAGCATTCCAAGCAGAGGAAACAGTGGATGGAAAGGGCGGGTAAGATGTGTTTGAGGAAGGAAAGCACACCAGGCTGATTATGAAACACTTCCTTGGACTGATGCTGTTCTTAGCATTTTACATGTAGTATCTCACTTTGCTTCTCTAACTGTCCGATGAGATGTACATCTTTGCATGTGAGGGAACTGAAGCACAGGGAAAGTAATTCAGTGGCCCAAAGCTGCACAGCACACATGGTGAGCAGAGGATCAGGCTTCTCTTAGGGAAGAGTGGACCTTGGATGCCAGCTGGGTGATTGAGAGCTGGAGCCAGGCCTCTCCTGCTACCCGCACTGGATGGTCTCCTGTCAAAAGAAGCTGGGACCAGGTCCCAGAAGGCCTTACAGATGAGGATTTTATTCTGCGTGTAAGAGGAAGACCCTGAAGGTCTTAAGTCCAGAACGATAGGATCCATTTAGTGTTTTTAGAAAGTTCCTCTTGCTGCTATGTTCAGATGGACTGGAAGAGCAAAAGTGGAAACAGGATACTAGAAGAATTGAGTCAAGGCCCACCTAAGTGGCAATGGTAATAGTAATTAATATTCAACTGACAGGATGCCTGCAGAGAGGAAGAAAACGGGAAGGCTCAAGGGATATTTTGTAGGTGAAATTGACAGATCTTTCTCATGGATTAGATGTGGGAGGTGAGAGAAAGGGCCTAATTAGAGATGTTTCCTTGAGGTGTGAGTGAACCTCTATCAGGCCCTGGCGACAAAGGGTAGCAGTGTTGTTCTTCTTCCAAAGGGCATTTTCTCATTTCTGCATGGAACATTCCAATGTGGCTTTAGTTCAGGGAGCAGGAAGACAGCCAGGGCTGCTGCTACCTTGAGAGTCTGCCACTCACAGAGCACGTGGCCTTGGTTCGTTGGGGAAGGAAGCAGCCTAATTCTCGCGGACACTGGAGACTGGGTTTATGGCTGGGGACTGTCCTCAGTGGAGATGTCAGCAGAGAGGACCAGCTGGGAAACCCGGGAGTGTGTGCATGAGAGCATACAGACACAAGCTGAAATAGCCAGTGGATGTGTGGTGTGAACTTGGCTTCATTTGTACCGAAATTGGCATTTATAATATACTTACAGCCGTTTTTGACCCTTGGGCCCTGCTCAGAAGGATTGAAACTCTGAATTAAGAGGTTTAGAAAAGTTTGCTTAACTGCCAGGTGGCTGCAGTTTATGTCGAAGCACATGCCATTAGCATTTAGAGCCCCCTTCCCATGGCACGCTGACCTCATCTGGAAGAGAAAAGTGGCTGGCAGAAGTGATGCTATTCTTCCATCTCTTCCTGAGATGGGACCAGTAATTGGCAGGGAGTGGTCTGAGACCTACTGGGTCCATATCTCTGGCACCGTCATCCGGGAGTTATGAGTAGGCAGAGAGGTGATTTTCATTTTCTGTGATAACTTCCCAGAGGAAGTAGGTGGGAGGGTGTGGTGATTGATGAGCTGAATTAGGTGGAAAGTGGCTCAAATCAGATTCTAGGTGATTGCTCCTGGCTCTCGACTCACTGCACTTATTTTCCATTCCTCTCATTTAGCAAATGATTATGGTCTGTCTTGTGGCATTTCTAATAGTGTTGTTTCATTCTTTACCTTTTTGCCTGTTCCCTCTGCTTTCTCCAGCTAGGTGTTACTCCTTAGAGGCAGACATGGCGGTTTGTTTATTGTTCTGTGCCTCTTGTGCCTTACACCAAGGAAATGCACAGAGATTGCATTGTGTTTGATGGATTGTTGCTGCTTCAGATGGCATGTTTCCTAAAGAAGTTTCCTGAGATGCTTTTGCCTTAGAAGAGCAGAAAGTAAGGGTGAGGGCCACTGTAAATATGTTTTAGTTTAAAAGTATGCAGCTTTGGGGCGCCTGGGTGGCTCAGTGGGTTAAAGCCTCTGCCTTGGGCTCAGGTCATGACCTCAGGGTCCTGGGATAGAGCCCTGCATCAGGCTCTCTGCTCAGCGGGGAGTCTGCTTCCCCCTCTCTCTCTCTGCCTGCCTCTCTGCCTACTTGTGATCTCTGTCTGTCAAATAAATAAAATAAAAATCTTAAAAAAAAATATGCAGCTTTGGGACACCTGGGTGGCTCAGTCCGGTAAGTGCCTTTGGCTCAGGTCATGATCCCAGGGTCCTGGGATCGAGCCCCACGTCGGGCTCCTTGCTTAGTGCGGAGACTGCTTCTCCTTCTGCCTGCCACTCCCCTTGTTTTGTGCTCTCTCTATCTCTCTGTCTCTCTGACAAATAAATAAGTAAAATCCTAAAAAAAAAAAAAAGAGCACTAACAAAAAATAAAAGATGTAGCCTTTTGGCAAATGGATTTGAGATCATTTTGTTCAGGCAAGTGTAGCTCAGCCACAGAAACGGTTTAAGTTTTGTTATTATTGTTATTGGGGTGTGTGTGTGTGTGTGACAGTGAACTTTGTTTTGCTGAACAGGATATGAGGTTGAATCATATGGAGTTGCCAATATCATGTCAATCAATCTAGTAGGACAGATCAGCCAATAATAATTCATTCATCTGACTCAGTCTGAGATGGAAGCAGAAGCAGTCCCCGCTTGTTCTGTAATGGCTTGTGGGAGAGAGGCCAATGAGGCTGAGGGGGTGGGGGGGGCAGGTGAGAGTGGTCATTGATTCTTGCCATGAGGTGGGACTTCTGTGGTTGATACGTCTTTTCTGCTCTGATGGTACCCAAGACCCTTTGGTCACCTAAACAGGAATCATCATGGGGCTGAGAAGGGTTAAGGCTTGATCCCCAGGGCCTGTCCACTTCCAACCCCATCTATCTTGGCAGCTGCCAGTGGCAGTTGGGAGACAGGAAGTGGAAGCTATAGTTACTTTTCCATGGTTTTCTTCATTTTCCTTCTCTGTTTCCATTATATTCAATACAGCTGGCCTGCTTCTTGTCACCTCTTTATTAAACCTGGGTTTGGAGCACTGGATTCAGCCCGTGGATGTGGGAGGATTAGGGCAGCTTTGCATTAGCTGTTTTTTCCTTCGTTCTTCTGGGTAATTCAGAGGTGCCTCTGGATTTCCCCAGAGGAACTCAGACTCACCAGATGGACAACATGGGAAGGAGAGGGTGCCTTCGTCTTACTTACCCTGAGAGTGAAGTGGAGCCTGACTTCAGGTGGGAGAATAGAGACTGGAAGGGGCAGCCTGAGGACAAGGAGGATCTGTCTTTGGAAATGGGAGCCAAAGAAGTCCAGAACAAGTCTAGGAACTGAAATAATTGAGGGCAAGAAAATTATCAAGCACATTTTTACCATTAAATACAGCAAGAAACATTTTTTAAAACTGGTCTGCCCTGGATTCTGTCATGAGTAAAAGCATGATCAGAGAGTGGCTTTCTAGAATCAGAAAAGTATTTGAAATGGGGGAAAATATTTGATTACTGTATAGAGCTCTATGAAATATATAGTTTGGTATCTAAGAAAGAGCCAAAGCTACAGTATTAAGAAAAATTAAGGTATCTTCCAACAATGTGGCCACCCCCCTCTTGCTTTCACCTGTGGGTAGAATTACTGTGCTGCAGACTCCTTATTCATTCATCCCAAAGATGAACCTGGCAGGATGTGCGCATAGTGTCCCTTGTGACAGCTGTGAGAATTAGGAAGGTGGCATGCCCAGTTTATGGATGGAGAAGATGAACTTCAGAGGGATTTTTAAAAATCAACTATAATTACAGATTGCAAATCAGTTGCAGAGATGGGATTCCAACCCAACTTCGATTCCAGAACCAGTGCTTTTTCTACTATGCCATCCTTTTATTTCCTCTCCACTGGAGGTAGAGGCAAAGGAAAGGGAGGTGGGTGAAATCCCTGTAAAGAAAAAGAATGGCAGCGGAGCATCCCAGGGGGAGCCAGCTTGGGTTTCCCATGAGAGCAGAAATGCAGAGACTCAGACCCCACCCCAAAATCAAAGCTGGCATTTTAACACGATCCCAGGGTGATTTATAGGCACATTAAAAATGAAGTAGTACCCTAACCACCAATAAGCTGCTTCTCTCTAGGATTGTTTAAGGACCTGACTCCAGCAAGGCATATGGCTGGTTATTGACTCACTATCAACTGACCGGAAATATCCACACACAACAGGGGTCACACTTGTGTTTTCTTGTCCTCAACACTCCCTCTTTTCTTTCCAGTGGTTTTTCACTTGCCCAAATGGAATGAAGCCAGGAGAGAATGAAAGAGATGGGATTAAGGAATAAGGATTTCTTTTTTTTTTTTAAGATTTTATTTATTTGACAGACAAGTAGGCAGAGAGGCAGGCAGAGACAGAGAGAAGGAAGCAGACTCCCCGCTGAGCAGAGAGCCCGATGCGGGACTCGATCCCAGGACCCTGGGATCACGACCTGAGCCGAAGCCAGAGGCTTTAACCCACTGAGCCACCCAGGCACCCCAGGAATAAGGATTTCTGATGAAGTTTTTCTCTGCCGGCCTCATGCCTTCTTCCGAAACTGTGCTAAGCAACATAGCTTAGGATGTCTTCCTTAATGGAGGAGGCCAGCATCCCACTGTTCTGCATACGATTTTGGAATTATTGTAGCACCCACAATCAGGTGGAGGCTGTGTGTATTTATTTATTTATTATTTATTTACTTATTTATTTTTTAAAGGATTTTATCTATTTATTTAACAGAGAGAGAGAGGGATATAGCGAGAGAGGGAACACAAGCATGGGAAGCCAGAGAGGGAAAAGCAGGCTTCCCACCAAGCAGGGAGCCAGGGGCTTGAATCCCAGGACCGTGGGATCACCACCCAAACTGAAGGCAGATGCCTAACCCACCGAGCCACCCACGCATCCCGAGGCTGTGTGTATTTCATCACTCTTTCAATCTGCAGCTCTGTAGGTTTTATTTCTCTTTCGCACATAGCCACACATTCAAGCATCTTCAGGGTGCCTGAGCATAAGTATGATAAATTTCAACCTTTAAGGACACATTTGAGAAAACCACCATTGACTGCACCTCAGAGTTTAGAGCAGACTATTTGGTCGTAACGAGGAACCAGCCATGCTGTAACATTGGTGCTTTTTACCACACAGGTTCACTCTTAGCTCTGAGGCTTGTGCCATTTGCTTCAGCTTTCAGCTTCAGTGAGAAGGGACTTAAAATATTTTGCCTCGCTCTCTTTTTTCTGTGTGTGATTATAAATGATCTTTAAAGTAGAAAGAAGACAAAAAAAAATCTCATAAGCTGGGTCTACCCTGTAGTCTCAACAGAAGTTTAGCAAATGTGATATGGGAGTCAATGGGTAACTCACCAACCCATTCTCAGTCTGTCATAGTGACAGTGATCACCGTGTGCGATTTCTGCAGGGAGTACTTTCAAACATACCAACATGTAAATTCTAAGGCAGGAGTTAGTACAGGAAGTCCTTTAAATAGAAATGCAAGTCACATTTTTAAAAAAGGGGGGAAAAAAGACATTCAGGGCATTGGAATTTTTAGTTAATAGAGAATCTGGAAAGGAAATGTTCCTTCCCAGCACCTGCCTCCAAGTTAAAAAAAAAAAAATCTCTCAAAATAGATATAGATATAGATATAGATATAGATAGATATAGACATATCTCAGGGAGTGGAGTTATCATGAGGTTCAAGCTCTAAGAAAATCTGAAGGAGCCAAATGATATATATACTGGTGTGGCATGAAGAGTATTTTTCGGCTAAATGCCACATTTGTCATTCATCAAATCATTGTCTTCCTCTAGGTTAATTACAGCATTTTCTTCACAGAAACAATAATCAACAGTAAACAGAACAGAAAATAAGATTACCTCTTCATTACATTAGAATATTACCCTGTGGCACTGTGTTTCACTGATCTTTTGTAGAGACATACAGTTGAAAAGAAAACAAAAGGAAAAGGTTAGTGTCTTTGGAGCAAATTTGAGAGGATGAGCTTGTGCTAGGTTATTTCAAAGTATGTACAGAGGGTTGTCATTCTAAATGAAACATTTCACTTCAAGTGCTTTATGAAAATATTTGGTGAAGTTGATGAACGTTATAAGAAACTCCACTGTGTAGAGTTGATTTGATTTCTTTTCAGAAAAGTCTTAACTGAAATTAGTGTGGTGATGATTTAAACATGTCTAATTCTCTTGGCCTAAGCTGTGATATATGTTTTAGTGATGCCAAATCATATGTTTTATATCTAGTTGTAAGTTATTGGTGGGTTGTGAAAATAATTTAGTGATTTATGATCAACATTTTAATAGAATGGAAGTAATAGACTAAAATAGGATACAATAGAGAATATTAGACTTCATTTAAAATGTAAAATTTTTTGAGAGCGAGAGTTGAGGAGGGGCAGAGGGAGAGGGAGAATCTTAAGGACATTCCACACCCAGCACCGAGCCTGATGTAGGGCTCGATCTCACAACACTGAGATCATGACCTGAGCCGAAATCAGGAGTTAGACACTTAAATGACTGAGTCACCCAGGTGAATTTTACCACCCAGGTAAGTTTTTTTTTTTTTAATGTACAAGTATATGTGATCATTTTATACACATATGCACATCTGTACACACACATGCACATGCACACATACATTAAGGCAGTGATTTTCAAACTTTTTTTGAATAGAACCCATAGTAAAGTTTAAAAACCACTGTCTTGGTGAATTTTTGGCCCACTGAAAATTCTACTCTAAATTTAAATTTAAACAAACTTGTCATTTTTCTTTTGACTTCTCAATTATTTTGGATTTTTGAAATTGCTAGAAATCTCCCCAAATCTTTCTCTTTAGTCTCGTTCTTCTGAAAAAGTGATTAGTTGTGAATGAGGGAAATAAAGCCACACTTCAAAGTTTAGCATATATTGGCAAAGCATAATTTTAGGGAAAGGATTATTTCATCATTTTTAAAATTAGTAATTCTGACATGTACCTTCCTTATGCCTCTTCGGTTCCTGACTCACTTTGATTTCCCCTGCATACCACTGTTGGCATTAGATGACTTTCCAGAAAGGAAGAAAATCATTCAGAAATTAGGTGCATAAAGTTTATTGAACTGATACTTAAAATTCTGGATTTGCACATTTTACTTTACTCATAATTAAATGCCATGGGTAGAAATGTGTGGTCCCTAGTATGTGCACATGTTTGAATCTATGCCCACTTAAAGGAAAAAGAAGATGCTGAGGAATTCTTATTTTATTTGAAGGCTTAATCCTAGGAATATTGGTGATGGCTACCAAAAACAATCATCATGGTAAACCAAAGCTGAAGGCAGAATTTTAAAAAATATAAAACACATGAAGATTCCTCCATTTCTTGGAATCTTTTATAACTTGCTCCAATCCCCCAATAACTGAGCATCTGTGAGGAATAGGTTAAAATGCCAATAATAATCTATCCTTAGAACTTCAAGAAGGGAATGGTGTTATTTAATATTATTGATAAATGTTCATTTCTCATGTTTGGGGCATAATATAAATGGAAGTGGGAAATGAAAACATTATCAGTGGATTGGAATAAATTTTACCATATACATGATAAGTATTTCTAATGCCACTGCATCATTTTAAATAGTAGCTACTAGAGTTTGTCTTAAACTTGGGGGTTAATTACTCTTGTTGACAGACTGTTGCTTCTATGTACTTTTTGGATATAACTATGTTAGTAAAGACTCTTATTTGTAGATCTGAAACACAGAGTTTTATTAAGCTGGCTTAAGTAATTAAGGGCAATTTGTTGGCTCATGTAACTGAAAAGTTCTAGGTAGTTTTGGCTTCATTCAGGCAGGACTTCTTTGTGTGATGATCACCACTCTGGGCCTTCCATTCTACTAGTTTAACAATCCTAGCCGACTTTCACTTTCTAGTAGTTTTTATAAAATCCAAGTACTGAGTCTCATCAGACTAACATGGATTACATGCTCATTGCTGAACTAATAACTGTGGCCAAGTGGGTCAGAGTAGTGATTGGCCAGGCCTGGGTCATGTTCCTATATCTGTATTCAAGGCACAGGAGGAGGAATAGGCTCTACAAAGGGGAAAAAATGGACTGCTTATCACAAAGGTTTTTTGTAAATTCTCTGAGCAAGAAAAAACAGAAGATGCTATTATAGAGGTCTTATTTTTACTATTTGAAAAAAAAAAACTTTGATGTCTTTAATTTAAAAAAACAGTGAAATTGTCTCTATCTCCCCATTAAATGAGTTATCCATTTAAAAAATATGTACTGAGCTGGGCATAGATGTTCCCTTTAACTTCTCTGAGCATATGAATTGTGAGCATGATTTTGAACAAGTGTCTGTAATATTTTATTAAATGATTTTCATCACTCTGGGTAATAAACAGGTGATTTGACTTAGCAGAGTACAGGTGCTATTTTTAATACTTAGTGCTCTCTGGAGAGCTTCCAAATAATAATAGCATCTTTAAAAGCTTTGGATTCCCCAAGGAGCAATAAAATTGTGCTGAGTATTGTCTGTGATAAATAACACATCTCCCTTCTTTCTCTTCCATATTCCTACTTGAGAAAGCTCCAGATTTCCTGACATTATCTGAGGGCTGATTGCTTAGTGAAGGTCAATACTTTTTTGCTTTCTATTACTACATGTTTCTTTGTGTTCATTTTGGAATAATGAGAAAGTGATAGGCTTTTGAAAGTATTAAAATTGGGGAAAATGAAAGCATGAACACATAAAAAAGGAACATAACTTTTTTTTTCTAAAATGGAAAAAACGTAATGTTTTTCCTGATTTGTAAAGCCCGAGGAACCAAGATTCCACAGGAAAGGAAGCAAAGAAAATGAGTTAAATATGCTATGTGGAATTTTCCTTAAGACCTTGTTGCGTACTTCTAGTGTGAGACAGCAAAAAATAAAGTTGAAAACATCTGATAAGTGAGTAAAAGGCAGAGCAGAGATTTTGGCAGTCTCATAGAGTCTGTAGAGTTCAGAGCTTCTGAGGACATAGGATCCTGGTAAACTCACAGCTTTTAATCAAGGCTCCTAAATAGCTACATCCTAGGATAAGACTGAACTGGAAATAGATCAGCCTAACTGAATCAAGATGATTTATTTGTACTCTCTGTCTGACAGAGGAAAATCAAATCATCTCAGGAGGAAGTAACACTGTTCTAATTTGTAATACTTTCCATAAACAATGTATCTGTCATAAGCCAATTAGAGACATGCAGAAAAACAGGAACAAATGACCAAAAATCAAGAGAGAAATAGAGCCTAGAGTAGTAGATCCAAAAGTGATTCAGATATTGGGGTTATCATACATGGATATCCAAATAGTTGATGAATATAGAAAATTTCACCAGAAATCTGGAACTATAATAGGACTCAAATGGACAACTTCAATCTTAACATTATGGTAATTGAAGCTAAGAACTGAATAGATGGATTTAAAAACATGTTAAACACATCAGAGGAGAAGGTTCGTGACTTAAAAGTTGGACCAGATTAAAGTATGGAATGGAAAAAAGAATGTGTAAATAAAGAATCTCTGTAAGAGTTACTGGATTGTGAACTTCTGGGCCTTGTCATTGGAGTTCAGAGAGAAAATAGAGGCGGAATAAATATTTGAAGAGACACTGATCAAGAATTTTCCAAAACTGGTAAACAACATCCAGCCATATGTTCAAGAAATTCCATTAGCAAAGAAAATGAAATAAAATATGTAGGCATAGTATAGTAAAACTGTCAAAAAAACAAAAAGAAATAAAAAATCTTAAAGCACCAAGAGGAAAAGAGACACAGTTTCAAAGCAACACCAATTAGATTTATAGCTAATTGTTTAATGGAAACAATGGAAACTAGAAAACAATGGGATGGCATATTTAAAGTGACAAAGAAAATAATTGCCAATCGATAATTCTATACCCAGAATGGTATCCTTCAGAGAGATAGTTTTGGAAAAATTAAAACTATGAGAATTAATTACCAGCATATCTACAGTGAAATAATTAAGGGGAGCTTTTCAGCCAGAAGAGAAATGGTCCAAGATGGAATTGTGAAAATGCAGGAAGGCATGAAAAGCACCAAAAAGAATAAGTGTATAAGTAAATATAAATGAATGTAGACTGTTTAAAACAATGAAAATAATGTCTAATGAAGTTTAACTCCTTATGGCCAAAGATGGGAAAATTTATGCATCCATCAGAATAGTAACTGCAATGGACTGAAATACAAGAAATATATTAAATCCACGAGTTAATGAACAGTAGTTAATAATAACAATAACAATTGATTACCATGGGAGGATGTTAGTGAACCACAGTATTATTTAAAAAAATAGTAAGGATGCAGGCATTGAATATTAACGCTTATGAATATTACAGAAATACAAGCAGGCATGGTGTGCTTATTAAGAGAAACACACAGACAGGCCATGATGTAGTCTTGCCAAAAACAAAACAAGAAAATGTACCTAAATTTGATTAAGCCTCTAGACCTAAATACCAACAAACAGAATTTACAGATAGGGAATATATTATTTAATACAATACCATGGAAAAATATCAGATCATAGAAAAGCTCAATTCAAACAAGTTTCTCCAATGAGTAAGTAGCAAGGGAAAAAAGATTTAAGAGGATTGATAGGTTAAATGTACCTTAAAAGATATATCAGCCAATTACAGTGTGGAGAACTTATTTGGATCTTGATTCAAAAATACCTTTAAAATGGTTATAATATTTTAGACACTTGGAAATTTGAACATTAACAGAATATTCTGGGATTGTTAATTTTTCTATATGCTTGATACTATTATTATATTTATATGTTTCCAAAATTATTCATCTTTTAAAGACACACAATAAAGAGTGTGTTATAAGAGATAATTATGAGAAATATGATATGATGTTTGCGACTTACTCTAAAATAATATGGTTGAGGGGAAAGAGGTTGGAGATAAAAAAGGAACAGCACTGGCCATGAGCTAATAATAATTAAGCAAAGTGATGAATAGAGGGGCTTTATGTTATTATGAAATCTATTTTTATATATTTTAGAACTCTCCATAACAAAAAAGTTAAAAAGAAAATATATGTAGAATTAAAAACAAATTTTAATAAAATTTAATTTTGTAAAGTCATAAAAAATTTATTTTTGCAATAAAAAGTAGTAATAACACATAAGGTGGCAGTGGGATGAGGGGTAAATGAAGTTAAAATCATGTAAAGTCCTTATCCAGGAAGTGGTTAGTCAATTATGGTAGATCCAAATAAGTCAAGGGAACACAATTTATTTTTGTGGTACGCACTAAAAGAATGTATAACTAACAAGCTGATGGAAGGGAAAAATGGGATAGTTTTTTAAAAATTGTGTAATTTAAGACAAAAGCAGAATTAAGGAACAAAGAACTCTAGAACAGGTAAAGAACATATTACCATAGTGATTTAAAGACAAATGTTAGAGTAATTACATTAATGTGAAAGGACTAAATAGTTCAATTTAAAAACAAAGATTAATTGTGTTATAAAAGAAGACCACTGTATGCTGATGACATGAGGCATACTCTAAATATAAAGCCATATAAAGAATAGAAGCACATAAAAAAACAGGATGCCTGAGTCTGGTAAGCAGCTGCTTTCTGCTCAGGTCATGATCCCAGGGTCCTGGGATCCAGCCCTGTGTCAAGCTCCCTGCTCAGAAGGGAGTCTTCTTCTCCCTCTCCCTTTGCCTTGCTCCCTGCTTGCTCTCTCTCAAATAAATAAATAAAATCTTAAAAAAAACAAAACAAAACAAATACACAAAACACCAGTACCATGCAAACACTAACCAAAAGGTACACTGTAGTTATATGTATGAATACAAATAGCATGACCTCAAATATATTAAAAAGTAAGTAACTATAATAGTAAAAGAAGAAATATTCTATCTTACTTGGGATTTTATCATGCCTTCTTCATTAATTAATTGAATGTAAAGAAAAATAAGTTAGTAAATATATAGAAGATTTAAATACCACCTTGAACAAAAATGACCTAATTGCAATATACAGAACACTGAACTCACCAATGAAGAATATACAATTTGAAAAAATTTTAAAATATTTTTTAAGAATATATCATTTTTAAGTTTTAAATGCACAGGAACATTTAGCCATAGTTCATATGTCTAGACAAAGGTTTTTCTCAACTAATCTCCAAGGATTGAAACCATAGAATTTATTTTCTCTTTTCTTTTTTAAAATTTTATTTAAATTCAATTAATAAATAGTATTAATGATTTCAGAGGTAAACTGATGATTCATCAGTTGCATATAACACACAGTGTTCATTACATCACATGTCCTTCTTAATCCCCATCACCCAGTTACCCATCCCCTTCCCTGCCTCCCCTCCAGCAATCCTCAATTTGTTTCCTATAGTAAAGAGTCTCTTATGGTTGGCCTCCCTCTCTGATTTTGTCTTATTTTATTTTTCCTCCCTTCCCCTATGATCCTCTGTTTTGTTTCTTAAATTCCACATATGAATGAAATCATGTGATAATTATCTTTCTCTGATTGTATATATATATATTGTGTGTGTGTATATATATGTATATATATATACAGACACACACACACACACACCCCACATCTTCTTTATCCGTTCATCTGTTGGTGGACATCTGGGCTCTTTCCATAGTTTGGCTGTTGTGGACATTGCTGCTATAAACATTGGGGTGCAGATGCCCCTTCAGATCACTATGGGTGTATCCTTTGGGTAAATAGCTATTAGTGCAATTGCCACATTTTAGGGTAGTTCTATCTTTAACTTTTTGAGGAAGATCCATACTGTTTTCCAAAGTAGCTCTACCAGCTTGCATTCCCACCAGCAGTGTAAGAGAGTTCCCCTTTTGCTGCATCTTTGCCAACATTTGTTATTTCCTGATTTGTTAATTTTACCCATTCTGACCGGTGTGTGGTGGTATCTCATTGTTGTTTTGATTTGTATTTCCCTGATGCCGAATGATGTGGAACATTTTTTCATGTGTCTGTTGGCCTTTTGGACATCTTCTTTGGAGAAATGTCTGTTTATGTCTTCTGCCCATTTATTGACTGGATTATTTGTGTTTTCGGTATTGAGTTTGATATGTTCTTTATAGATCTTGAATACTAGCTCTTTATCTGATAAGACATTGCAGATATTTTCTCCCATTCCATAGGTTGCCCTTTAGTTTTGTTGACTGTTTCCTTTGCTGTGCCGAAGCTTTTTATCTTGATGAAGTCCCAATAGTTCATTTTTGCTTTTGTTTCCCCTGCCTTTGGAGACTTGTCTAGCAAGAAGCTGCTGCGGCCAAAGTCAAAGATGTTGCTACCTGTATTCTTCTCTAGGATTTGGAGGTTTCCTAACTCTTATTTAGGTCTTTTTTCCATTTTGATTTTATTTTTGTGTATGGTGTAATAAAGTGGTCCAATTTCATTCTTATGCATGTGGCTGTCCAATTTACCCAACACCATTTGTTGAAAAGACTGTCTTTTTTCCATTGGATATTCTTTCCTACTTTATTGAAGATTAGTTGACCATAGATTTGAGGGTCCATTTCTGGGTTTCTATTCTGTTCCATTTATATTTGTATCTGGTTTTGCACCAGTACCATACTGTATTGTTGATTACAGCTTGGTAATACAGCTTGAAGTCCAGAATTGTGATGTGACCAGCTTTGGTTTTCTTTTTTCAATATCCTGTGGCTATTTGGGTTTTTTTCTGGTTCCATACAAATTTTAGGATTATTTGTTCCAGCTCTGTGAAAAGTGTTGTAGGTATTTTCATAGGGATCACATTGAATGTGGGTATTGGTCTGGGTAGCATAGATGTTTTAACAGTATTTGTTCTTCCAATCCCTAAACATGGGCTGTTTTTCCATTTCTTTTTGTCTTCCTCAATTTTTTTTCATACGTGTTCTCTAGTTTTCAGAGTACAGGTCCTTTACATCCTTGGTTAGGTTTATTCCTATGTATCTTATGGGTTTTGGTGTAAATGGGATTGATTCCTTAATTTTTTCTGTCTCATTGTTAGTGTATTGAAATGCAATGGATTTTTGTACATTGATTTTATATCCAGCCACTTTTCTGAATTCCTCTATGAGATCTAGCAATTTTGGGGTAGAGTCTTTTGGGTTTTCTGCATGGAGTATCATGTCATCTACAAAGAGTGATAGTTTGATTTCTTCTTTGCCAGTTTGGATGCCTTTTATTTCTTTTTGTTGTCTGATTGTTGAGGCTAGGACTTCTAGATCTATGTTGACAGCAGTGGTGAGAGTGGACATCCCTGTCATGTTCCATTTTGCTCTGGGCTTTTCGTATATGGCTTTTATGATATTGAGGGATGATTCCTCTATCCCTACACTGTGAAGAGTTTTTATCAAGGAAGGATGCTATACTTTGTCAAATGCTTTTTCTGCATCAATTGAGAGGATCATATAGTTCTTGTTCTTTCTTTTATTATGTGGTGTATCACATTGATTGATTTGCAGTTGTTGACCCCCCCCCCCCCCCCCGCCCACCGGCCTTGCATCCCAGGAATAAATCCCACTGTTCATGGTGAATAATCCTTTTAGTGTACTGTTGGATCCTATTGGGTAGTATCTTGGTGAGAATTTTTACATCCATATTCATCAGGGATATTGGTCTGTAATTCTCTATTTTGGTGGGGGTCTTTGTCTGGTTTGGGATCAAGGTAATGCTGGCCTAGAATGAGTTTGGAAGTTTTCTTTCCATTTCTGTTTTTTGAAACAGCTTCAGAAGAATAGGTTATTAATTCTTCTTTTTTTATTATTATTTATTTATTTGTCAGAGAGAGAGGGAGAGCGAGTGAGCACAGGCAGAGGCAGAGGGAGAAGCAGGCTCCCTGCCGAGCAAGGAGCCTGATGTGGGACTCCATCCCAGGATCGCTGGGTTCATGACCTGAGCCGAAGGCAGCCGCTTAACCAACTGAGCCACCCAGGCATCCCTATTAATTCTTCTTTAAATGTTTGGTAGAATTTCTCTGGAAAGCCTTCTGGTCCTGGACTTTTGTTTTTTGGGAGATTTTAGTTACTGCTTCAATTTCTTTGCTGGTATGGGTCTGTTCATCTTTTCTATTTCTTCCTGTTTCAGTTTTGGTAGTTTACATATATTTTCTTTTTGTGACCCTGGGAATCCTGAGACCACACTGTCCCATCTCAGATTCTGCCCCACTTTGCTCCCTGAGCATCTTTCAGGACGACTTCTAATCCAGTTTTGCACTCTGCTTATTATAACTCTTTCTGGTGCCCAACTTATGGAGGCTTCCTCATCCCATTGTTTATCTTCTGATATATCACATCCCATTCATTTCTCCACAACAAAAAAGTGGTCCTACCTTACAAAAAGTGGTCACTTTTCTACTTAGAGAATTGTAGCAATTCTTTTCTCAGTTCTCCAGATGATTTTGCAGATGTTCTGAATGATTTGATAAATCTGGCTGAATTCCAGGGACCAGGTGAAATTAGGGTCCCCTACTCCTCTGCCATCTTAATTCTCTTCTTTAGAGTTTATTTTCTAGTCATAGTAGCATTAAATTGGTAACAAAATATTAATGAAAAAATTCCAATTTTTGGACATTAAGTAATACCCTTTCCCTTCTGTGTCAAAGAAAATGATCACAATGAAAATTAGAAACATTTTAAACTGATAATGAAAATGCAGCATACCAAACATTGTGCATTGCAGTTAATATGGTAGGTATAGGGACATCGATAACCTTAAATTCTATATTAGAAAAGGAGAAATGCTAAAACTTAGTGTTCTCAAGGATCAATTTCTAGGATCTAAAAAAGCAAACTCAAAGAAATTAGAAGAAAATAAAGATAAGATCACAATAATTAAAATAGAAAAAAGGAACAATAAAAAAGTTGGTTCCAGAAAAGACTAATGAAATTGGTGAAAGTCTGTTACAAATAATTGAAGAAAATTTAGGGTAGATTGCTAAAATCACAAATCCAAAAAAGATAACACTAAATTGTAGATATTAAAAAGATGGTAAAAAAGATACTACCAAAATTTTATGCCAATAATTTGAAAATTTAAAGAAAATGGTTGTTCCTTAAAACATATCAGAAATCTATTACACACACATATGCACGAATATTATTCAGCCATTAAAAAAAGGAGGAAATTCTATTATTTTCAAGAACATGGATAGACCTTGAGAGCATTATGGTAAGTGAAATCAGTCGGGGAAAGACAAATGTATGATATCACTTATAAGTACAATCTAACAACAAAAATAAAAACTTTATAGAGAAGGAAACCAAACTTGTGGTTACCAGAGGTGAAGGGCAGGGGAGGAGGAATTGTAGAAAGGTAGTAAAAAATGTATGAATTACTTATTATAAGTAAGTAATAGATATGTAATGTACAATATGGTAACTATAGTTAACACAGCTATATGATATATAGGCCAGTTGTCAAGGAAGTAACTCCTGAGAGTACTTGTCACAAGAAAAATTTACTTCCTTTTTTCTTCATTTTTCTTTCTTTTTAAAAATTATATCTCTATAAGAAAATAAATGTTACTTGCACCTATTGTAATCATCTCACAATATTTATACATTAAACCTTCATGTTGTATACTTTAAACTTATTAATGATGAATGTCAATTACTTCTCAATAAAACCAGGGAAAAATTGATATTGAGATAATACATTTTAGAAAATCTTGGTTATCTTACTTGCATCTCTTTAATTAATTAGCTTCATAACTATAGATTGTCCCACAAAGAACAAACTAGTTAAACTCACCAGCAATTTTTTCCAAATATTTAAGGAAGAAATAATACAATCATATATAAACTCACATTATTAGGCCAGCATAACCTTGACCCCAAAGTTGAGAGGGGTATTCAAAGAAAGGAAATTCACAGTCTAATTTTTCTCATGCAGATAGATGCTAAAATCCTAGCCAAAACATTAGTAAATCAAAGTCAGTGATATCTATAAAGGGAAATATATCACTACAAAGTTGGGTTCATTCCAGGAATGCAAGTTGATTATTTGAAAATCAGTCAATACAATTTACTACATTAATAGAGTAAAAGTGAAAAACCATATCATCATTTCAATAGATGAAGGGAAAAAATTCCTTTGATAAAATTTAACACTCATTCATGATAAAAACTCTTAACAAAATGTGCATGGAGCAGAATTTCCTTAATTAGATAAATGATATCTGCAAAAGAGCTACAGCAAACCTCATACTTAATGTTGAAATATTGACAACATTTTTGTTGAGATTGTGAATAACATAAAGCTGTGGATTATTTCTACTTTTATTCATCATTATATTGGATAGTCTTATGAGTTCAACAATGTAAGAAAAAAAGAATATTTTCATAATTATGGGATAGGTAAAGATCTGCATTTTTAATAAGCCACAAAGGTGATTTGGGGAAACTTCATAACTGGGTTGTCTAAAATGTGATTTGCTTCTTATCTTAAGGAGGCCACAGCCTAAAAATAGGGAAGGTGTGAAGAGGATCTCATTTCTGCTCTCTAACAGGACTGCCATTGTTGACACATCCAGTCAATTCAATTGGATATGGATTTTGCCATTTTCCTTTAAAAATGCTTTCTGTTTACAAATATTGCATTCACCAGATCTTTTAATATTTTTAATAAATCAGAAATGAATAATCCCTATGCACATTGAACATCTTACTTTACCTATAATTTGATTTAAAATGTTAATATGAGGGGTGCCTGGCTGGTTTGGTGGATGGAACAAGCAATTCTTGATCTCAGGGTTGTGAGTTCAAGCCCCAGGATGGGCATAGAGCCTCCTTAAAAAAAAAATTTTTTTTTTAAATGTAATGTGAGTTTAATATGTTGAGTTCTTTTTTGCATAGATGAGACTCAAATACAACTGACCCCTTTTTCAATGTCCATGGTTAGTGTGTAGATGTATACCGTGGACCAGTTAGATCATGGGCCTAGAAAAATAATTGTACATAATGAAAGTCTAGTGTAATGCATTTAGTTTCTATGATAAATGTTGCCCTGCATTATCAGTGACATTATTTTAATCGATCTTGTTTTTCATATCTGCCCTTTTTTCTTCAATTTTTGTTACCAAAAAATTCCTGCTTCTAAAATTTAAGCAGTGCATAAGCATTATAAAGTAACAAAGTTCCCTACACTGCAACCCAAACCCATTCCTCAGAATTAACCACTGTAAATATTTATCCCATACGTTTCATTTATGTATTTATATATACTTTCCTATACTGTTTTTAAAGAGTTATCCACTTGCTACCTAAATCTTTTAAAATTAAAGCATATGTATTGAGACAAATTTATTTTTTCTGTCAAATTTGATGAGTGATCAATATGCTAAACTCTTACATATTTGTAATGCTTACTTTTTGTGGTTTTTTTAACCGTGTTCTATTTGTTTGTTTAAGAGATTAAGAGCACTTAGAGGAAGGAATAATAACAACTAATATAGTGTAATAGTACTGTTCATTTTGTTCTCAGAGGAACATTCATACATATTCCTACAAATAAATTTGTTCTTCTCTTGAGCCATTGGCATGAACAAGAAGTACACATACCAGTACTGATGGAAAATGGGTGAGGAGTGAGCAACACAATTTACAACTTATTAGGCTAAGAGTAACAATAATGTAGTTTTACAAAAAGATACTACATATCTAAAACGTAACTAAATTTAAACTGTTTCTGTGGTAAACAATATAAAGTTGTTGCTTATAGCTAAATTCAGAGAGATTAAATTTGCCTCTTATGGCCTACTGGGCTGGGGACTCTAGCAATCCCAAATCACATTCTTGTCCCTCTGCAATCTAATTTCCAAATATAGCTTGAGGGAGATTTTCAAAATGCTAATTTGATCATGCCACTTCCCTGGTGGGAAACATTGCCACCATTCAGAAAGCTAACATGCCCCTGTCTTCCTCTCTTGGTTTTTTCCACATCATGTCTCCTTGGCCCTCTGAACTTCAACTACACTGCCCTTTCTTTCTCTTCCTCAAAATCACTGTCTTTCCTCCTGCCACAGGGCCTTTGCATATATTGTCCCTTGGCCTGTTGCATTTTGTTTCCTTCATCTCCATTGAGTTAGTTCTCTCTCCTCAGATTTCATCTTTAATGTTTTCCCTTCTACAGACTATTTCAGGATCCTTGTTATAGTCTGTCTTTTTGGCACTTGCTACTAACCTGTGTTGCTCTATTTCATCACTGTCTCCCCAACAAGGCCATCAGTTCTGAGTTCAGAAACCATCTTTGTTTATGGACAGTTACCAGCTCAGCCCACCATATTCTAAACGCTTAACAACTGTTTGTTGAATGCATAGAAGAATGTGTATAAATTTGTAAATTGAATAGGAGATGAATTATGGCCCCTGATGAAGTTATTATCTGTTACTAATTATGGGAAATAACTTCAAAGGGGAGTCAAGGGCAGAACTTCTGATGATTTCTCAAATGAAGGAACTAATACTGAGAGGGGTTAAGAAACTTGCATGTGGGAATACCACTACTAAGTGACAGAGCTAGAATTTCAACTGAGATTTGTCCAATAGCACTGCTCTTCCTAAGAGCAGTTACATGTATAAAGCCTTTATATAGACAATAACATGGCAAATATTGAGTATTCTATCCCTCTCCTGAAAATCCACAAGGTCCATTATGAGTATTAAATACGATAATTCCTGGAGTAAGGAGATATGCTTAATTTAATATAACCCATATCCCTTTCATTTGATAATACCCATGAATGGAATTCTCCTTGGCAAATGCTGCAGTTCATTTCTTCATACATCCATTTGTCCTTAAGTTTTCTTTATCTATCCTTATGACATCTATCCTATTATAGTCCCATTGCTTAATAGTTCTTTGCAAAGAAGGCATTTGCCAAATACTTCCATCTAGCTAGAACGAGAATACAAGACTTTCCCATGTTCAAGATAAAACATTAAGTCTTTTTAAGTTAATTTGTCCTAACTTAGGGTCAAGTGTCCAGAGACGTGGACCTCACTTAACATTCTTTCTGCCACAGATACACTTATAGCTTTGAAATAGTTCTCTGTTTCCCCCACATTATTTAGGCTACCAAATTGCACATAATGAAGCATCGCCAGAGCTGGGATAGCAATAAAAATTGGAACACTGCCTCTATTTTTCATGAGCAAAGGGAGACTTTTGATCAAATTCAGTCCAATTACCAATGATAAAACATACCAGTGTCACCTTCAATAATTACTGAAGAACAAGACTTCAGTATAAATAATACTACATCTATTTCATTTTTAGGCTATTTCATTTAAAGATTAATTCCTGCTAAACAGTTCTCAGTACTAGGGGAATTTGCCAAGAATCATTTCTTTAGAATGGAACATAAGTCTTACAGGACACACATATACTATACTTCACCAAATTTCTCATGAGTTTAAAGATATGGATTTTATGTTCTTAGGTAGAAAATTTTATACTGCCCTATTCCTCTATACCAGGTCTACTTATATCTATAATGATATAGGTATATTGGGAAAAGTCTATGCATATCTATATGCTGACAGAAGGTGCCTTTAAGGATTTTTAGCCTAAATATGATGGCATATTCCCAAAACTCCCACAACTATGTGATTTTGAGTTTGTAATAATTCAGTATGATATATGCACTTCTTGTTTGAGTAAAACGTTTATAGCATTTTTAGTGGAAAATCTTAAATTTCATACAAAAGAATAGGGAGGAATTGAGTCTAAATTCAACTTTTTCCTGAATTAACTGCTAAAAAATAAAAACAAAATTTTCACTGTGTCTGATTACGTGTATTTATTTAATAAACAGGCATTGGACCATAAAGGAAGACTAGACATTATCCCTGCTTTCAAAGAACTCGTGTCACCTCTATGTCAGAGACAAATAGATAGCTATGCACGTACAGGGCTGGGATTATGGGCCATGGGAAGGAGGTGGTGAGCACAGTGCTGTGGGAACACCTGAGGGGGCACTTGCCTCACCCAAGATCAGGGAATCAGAGCACATCTCCCAGAGGAAGAGATGTTTAACCTAAGGAGTTGAATTTAGACTTGATTCTGTGTCTAACCATTCTGGAATGTTGAGGAAATTGAGACAGGAGCCCCTGTGTCAACCTTAGTAAATTTTTAAAAAAGAGTGTGTAATTGCTTGGTAGTGAGTAGCCTTTTTATGGAAGCATTTTTGGCTATGGTTAGAAAAGAAAAAGGTGCTGCCATCTTTTTCTGGCTCTCATTTGCTTTGTTTGATTTCCTTGTACTTTACTACCTTTTTCTATGAACCACCTGAGCCATCTAAAGCCACCTGGGAATTCTCTCCACCCTGTGTAGCACCTGATCTTGAACAAGCCAGCTTTAGAAGTTTAGCTGAAGTGTGTTTTGTACGTGGGAAGGTGTATGTGGGAGTAGCGTGTTATCCGAGCTCTGTTGGGGTGAAGGCCTGACTTCTGACTCTTGCTTTGGGACTTCCACTCCATGGGTTGGCACCTGCAGCCATGATTGCCCAGTACGATCCTCTGAATCTGGAAAACCCACAGTTCAGTTTTTGTGGGACACTCACAGTAGAGGCCAGTGGCCTAATCTGGCCTACAGTTATGTCTTTAAAATCAGGAAATTTCAGAAAAATCTGATTTCTGTCATTAACATTCCTAAACAGTAGAAACAGCATGATCTCTGTCATAGGACCTTTCCTTTCAAGTTCTTGTTTCATCGATAGTCAGTTTTACACCTTCAATTACCTGCTTGGCCCTCATGGGTGTGCAGATTGGTAACTCCTGATGTATAGTTGTGGCTGATGAGACCAGCTGTGGAGTGATCTTGACTATGGTTGGGCTAAGCAGAACTGTTTTCCTCTGGTCATTTTAAAATGCCCAGGACACTACTTAGTTTCCACTGAAGCTTCAAAGAGATACAGATATTTGATCATATCAATGTCAAAGCAGAGAGAACACATCTAAAAGTGGGGGCAATAGGAAAAATATTCCAGAAAGTAGAGACATAAGCCCTACAGGCTACAGCCTTAGAGTGTGAGTGTGGTGATTTTGGATCTGAATGATGTCTTACTCCCAAGCTCTGGTTCCTCTGCAGCCTGGCTCTACTTCCTGTCCTGTGTGCTATGGGATACTTTGAATTCCTCATCCAGGATCCCATTTTACTTGGGCTCCTCAAATGGAGCTTTAGTTTTTGGTAACTAAATAACTCTTAATTCAGAAGCAACACGGGTTTTATGATATTTTGTTTGAATGGGAAAATGGAACTTTGGGTTTCCAGTAATTTGTCATGAATGCTCTAGTTGGATTAGAGCAGTCTTGTAATCATAAAGTTGGGTATTCAAATTGATTGTTAGAAACCCGTGGACTGTGGTGAATTAGCAGAACAAAATCTTGTCATCTCTGCATAGTGTTTTGACCTTTAGAAACCTTGGGTTCAGGCTTTCCTTAAGAAGTTGTATCTATTCTTGAGTTGACATATTGAGATTCTATTGTGAAGTGATTCTGAATAAGCTAGAAAGTTGCCTGGCTTCTTCATTGTGATGGTTTTGAAAACATATAAAACAATATGTTTGGAGCACAATCAACTAAACCCTCATGAACCCACCATCCAATTTAAGAACTGTAATATTACCATTTACTTATCTGTTCCTTCCCTAGCTCTTCTCCTGTCTTTCCATTCCAACGTAACCACTGTACTGCAGGAATGGATGTGTTGCATACATTTTCCACATATACTTCCTTCCTTTTCTCATAAAAAATAATTTTGTCACATTTGTATGTATCCCTAAACAAGATATATTTTAGTTTTTGAGCATTATAAAAATGGCTTTATACCATATGTCTCTGCTTCCCAGCTTCTTCACATCATGGCACACGTTGAACTTGAAAATATTGTATAGTGCCTTGGGATAAATGCTATCTATGTCTCATCAGAGGTTCCCAGCTACTATTAATCCTCAGAACAGAGGGGGTCAGTACGTTAGGACCTCTGTAACCTAGTCACTACGACACCACTTGGAAAGCACTGCTCTATGTAGTGTTCTCTCCACTTGATTTTTTTCTTAGATCTATCTTAGATTTTATGTTTCTTGAGATTTATGCACATTGCTTTTCACTGCTCTTTAATAATCTTGTGTCAACATCCAAGAATTTCCATCTATTCTGTTTAGACCCCCTCTTTACTTTTCACTTATACTTCCAATAGCACTAGTCTACCGTGACTTACAGAAAACTGCTGAATTTGGTCTCATGTTTTTCTAGGATTCAGAGAGGTACTTTTGAATTTTGGTTTTAAAAATATGTTTTGTTTTAGATTGGCTCTTAGAGTATAAGGCAGCAAGAGTTAGAATTAATTGGGTCATGGAGCGCGTGGGTGGCTCAGTGGGTTAATCCTCTGCCTTCAGCTCAGGTCATGATCTCAGCATCCTGGGATCGAGCCCCACATCCAGGCTCTCTGCTCAGTGGAGAGCCTGCTTCCCTTTCTCTCTTCCTGCCTCTCTGCCTACTTGTGATCTCTCTGTCAAATAAATAAATAAAATCTTTAAAAAAAAAAGAATTATTTGGGTCATTATATTTAAATACAACATTTTCTATTTAATCACATTGTTATGGCAAAACAGCAATATGTACCAGTGAATCCACCTTCAGATCAGTGGAAATTGACTTTAGGCAAGCAAACTAGGGAATTCTGAATTATGAAGATTTCATAATGGCATTAATGTTTTTAATAGTTGATATATATTTGTATCTGAAATAATTGTAGAATTATTTAATTTATCAAGGGAAAATATATTTCACTTCATGTTCTAAATCCATTTAGTCAGTAGTGTTCACCTGGAGTACTATTGGAAAAGTGTTTTAAATCCATATCAGGATCTTCAGCTAAGAATTTAGTGATCAGTTACTGATGTCTGCTCTGGGTTTGCATAATGGAAGTAAGGATGTATGTGCTAGGTATTTGCATTCCCTAATCTACTCATTTTCTTCTCCTGTGATTATCTTGAACTCATCTTGATCATGTGAATATGATTTGATTTGTAGCTTACTCCTCTTGGAAAACCAAAGTCATAATTTAAAAAGTTAAAAAGCATCACGTAGTTGTGCCCTTTTCTCTGGTCATTGATTATGGTCTCTAATTACTTGCATCACAGGATACTTTTCTCACAAGCATCCAGGCTATTCCAGTCCTTTGGTAAAGCATATTTTACCATTATTATTGAGCCCCACGCTGAAAAATAGAGGAAATGCCCTTCAATATCCTTAGTTTCAGAGTTTTGAACTTAGCTTTACATAGATAGATCTTGTCCACTGTAATTTAAAACAATTAGAGCTACAAAGCTTCTTTAGAGTTTCCAGATCCTATTAAATGTTATTTTTAAGATAACATCTTTTCTTGTCCTTCATTTATGAATGTTTGGTCAGGAAATGGTCGTAAAAAGCTTCAAATCCCAATTGAATAATGCTTTCTCAAAAGTAGCTGCCAAGTGTAAATACCACTGATATACATTCATGCATATGATGGTATATAAATAACCGGGAAAGCATAGCAAAGGTCAATCAATTATGTATAGGTCAGAATGCTTTCCATCTGGATTGAGTCATTTTAGCAAATGACATCATGTGTCCTTTGGAGTCTATTGTGAAATGTGGCTTGAGTCATTACAGATTGGCTTCTTCCCTGGGTTACCAGGATGGCAGTGGTAAGGCTCAATAAATAAATTTACTGGACTCTGCAGGAGCATATTTGCATAATTGGGGTGTAGTGATGAAGGCTTCTTAATCTAGAGAAAACCTTTGGGCCCTACCCACCAATTTCTAGTTTTTTATCCTTCTTGGGTTTTGTTTTTTTTTTTTAAAGGACTTGAAGACAAAAGAGTTGGAAATGAGCCAGATGCTCTTTATATAACTGCAGTGGATATCTTTCCATGAAATTGCCAGCAGGGAATCAATAATAATAAATCTGGTACCCTTCTAATCTCTTTAAACTTCACCATTGCTCTTCTGGAATGGGGCTACTTGGACCCCGTAAATTTGGTTTATAATTTCTATTTGATCTGATGGGGAGTGGTCTCACCAGATTGCCAGACTCTAGAGTGACTGGCAGGATGGGATGTTGTATGAGGTGGAAGAGATGTTGGCATTTTCCCGTTGGCACAACAGGAACTGAATTCAGCTTACAGACCAAGTGACAAAAATAGCTGCCAAGTCCAGTCATTTCTGATTAGTCAGGGCTTGAGGAGGTAAATGTTCCTTCACAGAATTTAACGTGTGATTTTTTCCCCTCCCTTCAGGATATTTTGAAAATGTTAAAAAGTTGTTGTTGTTGTTGTTTAAAATAGGATGACTTATATAAGAAGGACTTAGAGTCAAAATTCATATCATGTTTTATAGGTATTTATAATTGGAATCTAAGTTTCATTCTAAGATCTTGGAAGGAAGAAGGCTTGGGCATCTTTAGGAATGATGAAAGGAAATGGTCCTTACCTTTAGGGAGCTTATAGTCTAGGGGGAAGACAGGCATGCAAACACATTACCACAGTATAGAGTAATAGCTGCTCCAATAAGACATATGTGTAAACCCAGACAGGACTTATTTCTGTCACTTACTTATATTGTATTATCCTTTGCTTACTTATTTGGACCCTAAATGGCTGAGAAACATGCCTATACTTATTCTTATGATCAGGGCACTTTGAGAATGAACTTTCTGTTTTGAAAATGGCTACCCTGTGTTTTGGTGATCTAGAGGTCATGTGGCTTCCTTCTCTTGGAATGGTGCTTACTGTTCTGTATACAACCCTAAGCCTTAACTTCTAATAAAACTCCATAAATTCCTAGGGACTATTCTTTGATCACATCTACATGGACACCAAAACAAATGGGGAAAAGATGAATATAAAGCTCAAGTTGCCGTTGTTTCTTTTGGTAGCTAACAGCTGATTTGCAATATTTTATCTTCTTCCCCCACTATTATCTTTGAGACTGTAATCTGTGGTCATGGATTGACCACAGCTGGTTCAGGGTGGTATAGATCAGTCACACAAAGGGGCCTATTTGACCACCTGGCAGACTTCTGCTTATATTTCATTTTACAAAATCCCTCCTAGTTGTAAGGGGTCCTGGAGGGAGGGGGTTATTAACAGAGACTGTTTGACCAATCAGTGTCTGCTGAACTTTCTTATTATCCAAAAATAGCCATTGTCAATACTGTTTTTGCAGTGTTTTCCCTCTTACTAATACCATGAATATTTTTTCATGCTATTAAATATTCTACCACACAATTTTGAATGTCTGTATAATATTCCTCTTTATGGCTATACCATAATTAATTTGAGCAACCTTCTTTTGTTTGAAATTTAGGATTTCCAGTTTTTACTATTATAAATAGCACAGTTGTAAATATCCTTATGTTTATCTTTTTCAGAGCTCTTTTGACCTTTTTTCTTTCATTTTGATTCTCCCTTTAAAAAAAAATCAGCAAATAACAATGATGTGAGTTAATATTTAGTTATTCTCTTTAAATAGTGTCTGGGGAGAGGAATTCTTTTTTTTTTTTTTTTTTTTTTTTGAGAGAGAGAGCGAGAGAGCGCAAAGAACATGCACACATGCATGTGAGCAGTAGGGGAGAGAGAGGAGAGAGAGAATTTCAAGCAGGCTCCTCACCCAGTATGGAGGCTGATCTCACAACCCCGAGAGCATGACCTGAGCTGGAAACCAAGAGTTTGATGCTCAACCGAATGAGCTACACAGGCACCCCGAGGAATTCTTTAATAACTCAGATAACTTAGATTATTCTACAGGATGCAAAATATCTTATTGACTGGGCAAAATCAGAGAAGTAATTGGTAAATACAGACATAGGAGAGGGAGGAGGGAAGTGACCAATTTTCTGATGGAATCAACTGAGTTGGTTCAGTTAAAATGGCTTTAATGAGTTTTACAGGTCTGATTAGGGGCATCTGGCAATATGTTAATTTTCAGAATCCCTTCTGCCTGAAAATGTATTTTCATCTGACATTGTTTCTTTTTGCACAAAGGTTGTCAAATGAGAATGTGAAGGTAGTTCATCTCATAACTCACCTGCCAAAATGTATCATAGGCATGTTGAGGTTGAAAGCCTGGCACCCACACCAGCTAAAAGCAGACGCTGTAGAGAAGTTTGGCTTCCGTAAGATTTAAAAGGGGAAATGCTGACACTGTCCACCACTACCCCCAGCCCCATCACTGCTGTGATCTTTGGGAGGGGATTACTGAGCCTTTCCTTGTTTGAGAACTCAAAATGGATCAGCAAAACCGAGCATAGGGCAGAGAGTTCTGGTACTTGCTGAGGACCTTAGCTCTTAGAATGGGGTTTTAAATGTCAATGCTTTTTCTAATGTATATGAGGAATCCTAACTGAGAAACTGGCCCATATGCTTAGACTATATCCAACTCTGTTTCTTTTTTTAATGCTGCAAAATAAGGTTAATTTTTATGGTGATTATTTTATGGCCCGCTTTCTGTTATGTGCCAGACAAACTGAAGGCAATGCAAACTGATGGGTGGTGAAGATAAAAGAGCAGTGTTGCCCTATTGGTAAATCAGACTGCTTCATCTCTAAGTGGTTTTCCAGTCACAGCTCATATTTGCTAATCGCTGCATTTGACTCTCAATTCTACAAGGGCTGATTGTCTTGTTGTGGATTGCCTTTTCTCCCCCGACCCCCACCACGATCTACGCCCCCCCCCCCTTATTTTAAACTTTGGTTATTGGTATTATAGCTATTTCATTACCTATTAGTTCCTCCACCAGAGGGGGCTTGTGGGCAGAGAAACACTGGGAATTAATAATTCAGTCTCTTTTTGCCTCTCTTCACTGTGACTCCTAAGGTTTCTCCTCAGAAGCTGAGATGCACTTTAAGCATTCCCTTCACTTACTCTCCTTTGAATGTTCTTGTTCCCAGTGAAATTAAGTTACAAAACGACTGTCTTTGGCAATGATCACAGAATAGAATAGTGAACTGACTGGTGTTAACGGCTTAGCACCAGGATAATTTTTGGTTTCCATGTTGATCAAAGTCCCATTGGGGAAACCAAAAGTAAGAGCAAGAATAGTCTCTTAGTTTAACCTGGGGTCAGATACTAGAAACTATGGATTTTATTATGGTGGAAGCATAAATCTGTGCCCTGGACCCAAAGTGGATCCAAGGCTGGGCATCTCATAGAATCAACTTCACCAAAGTTGTGGGCCTCTGTGGCTCTTAATTTCTTGACACTTCTGCCTGATTCTGGCCAATCCCTAGAGTTCAGAAGTGTGGTTAATACAAAAAACCCTTTGGGGCACCTGGGGGGCTCAATCAGTTGAGTGTCTGCCTTCCGCTCAGGTCATAATCTCATGGTCCTGGGATGGAGCCCCACATAGGGCTCCCTGCTCAGCAGGAAGCCTGCTTCTCCCTCTGCCCACTGCTCCCTGTTTTTGCTCTCTCTCTCTGTCAAATAAAGACCCTTTGGGGCACCTGGGTGGCTCAGTGGGTTAAAGCCTCTGCTTTTGGCTCAGGTCATGATCCCAGGGTCCTGGGATGGAGCCCCACATCGGGCTCACTGCTCCGTGGAGAGCCTGCTTCCTCCTCTCTCTCCCTGCCTGCCTCTCTTGCCTACTTGTAATCTCTGTCTGTCAAATAATAAACAAAATCTTAAAAAAAAATAAAGACCCTTTAAGTCTGAATTAGCCTATAAGATATGGAGGACAACATGGACATGCTTGGCCTCAGATCTAGGCAAGAACATTTAGGGAAAAGATTCTGCCTTGGACCAAAAGAAATAGATCTTTATCTACTAGAGAGTCCAATCATTTACAGTGCTGTGCTGATTAACCCCACAGAGGTTGTTTCTTAATTATATATTTTAGGGTTTTAAAAACCAGGAACTGTGTCCCCTCTCTGGGGACTGAGAGTATTTTGGTATTTTGATTGCAAAGAAATGGAAATTGGAACACTAAGAGACAAACTGATCAGAAGTATTTCACTTTCCTTTATTCCCAATCAAATGCATTGTGGAGAAATATTCAGCTATTACCTGCACTCTGCGTGTCTCCTGCTTGAACCTGAGATTCTTCCAGTAGGTGAGTGGTCCTGAGGCCAGATTGGCTTTGCCCATTTGGTTGATGAGGGCAGTTTGACAGAATTTTTGCTGGTATGTTTGCTGCTTACTCTCTAAGGGCATGACCATAACGCCTTTCTGGAAGTGTGTCTGTGTGGTGGGGTATATGTAGGAGTGCATGACCCTATTTTATTATTATTATTATTTTTTTTTTAAGATTTTATTTATTTATTTGTCAGAGAGAGAGAGAGCACGAGAGAGCGAGCACAGGCAGACAGAGTGGCAGGCAGAGGCAGAGGGAGAAGCAGGCTCCCTGCCGAGCAAGGAGCCCGATGTGGGACTCGATCCCAAGACGCTGGGATCATGACCTGAGCTGAAGGCAGCCGCTTAACCAACTGAGCCACCCAGGCGTCCCCCCTATTTTATTATTTGTTAAAACACTAATTATAGTTGTATGGCTGCCGCCAATCATACTTTTACCTTTTTTGGATAACAAAGAACATATTTCTTTATATTCTTTTGTAAAAACACAAAAAAATCAAGAAACATAATTTCTAAACAAGCAGCGTCTTTTAACAGGGAATTCTCAGAAGTTACATTTTTTTTTCCTCCCTTTGTTAGAGACAGAAAGCCAGTCTTCGGGGAAGGGACACTTAGGTCCCAGAGAAACAGGCAGTAGTGATAGTCTGTTAATACCAGATCGTTCTTATGGGAAGGAAAAATTTTTACATGGTGGTGACATTTTAGGCTTTAAAAGGAGATTTTCTGTAGTGTTTTCCATAACAATATGGTCCAGAAGTTAATCTGGGAGGAGGCAGATGAATTAAAATGAAGTTTTGGAATCCTGCTTATTGAAAATGCTGATCCTGTCTAAGTGTGACTTATCTCACTGTCCTGCTCCAGATCCACAAACTTAACTAGACTCATGTCTACCCTCGCCCCTTTTCCTCAAGACTCAGAGATGAAGAAGAAAACTAACCTCTTTTCAAGGGTGTAGTAGGCACCTGTGGCTAGTGGCTATCTTACTGCACAGCATGGGTATAGAACATTTCCATCATCATAAAAATTCTGTTGGACAGCCCTGCTCAGATACTCTTGGACATCCTCCTAAGGTTATTGCTTCCTAAGGAGCTATACTCTTAGATGGTCACTGTTTCTTCTCAGTGTCTAGAGTGGAGCTAATGTCGTTTTTCATCCTCATCAACACTTCTAGACAGCTTCTTTTCTCTTCATGCACTGAAGCACTTTGAAAGCAGATGCTGTCAGGGCGCCTGGGTGGCTCAGTTGGTTGAGCGACTTCCTTCGGCTCAGGTCATGATCCTGGACTTCCAGGATCGAGTCCCGCATTGGGCTCCCGGCTCCTTGGGGAGTCTGCTTCTCCCTCTGACCTTCTCCTCTCTCATGCTCCCTCTCACTCATTCTCTCTCAAATAAATAAAAAAAATCTTAAAAAAAAAAAAAAAAAGAAAGCAGATGGTCAGACTATATCCTACTGCCTACTCTTCTGAATGTATTGAAAATTTTACTCCCAGCTCACTCACTGTCTTTGTGCCCATCACCCCCCTCCCATTATTGTTGGTGAAAAATATCCACATGGAAGACTCATCTCTGACCTCTCATTTCCTTGAGTTTCTTACTAGCATATGTCTCTTTCTCTACCTATTGGTCATAATCCAGGCTGATGGCTTTCAATTTAGGAAGCTCCCTTCTCCTTAAGGGTATTTGCAAGTGTAAGGAATGCTACCTACCTTTAGAGGATAGGAATTAAGGATTCCTTGATTCCTTAGGACACTATAAGGACACTTAGTGTCCAGTGTCATTCAGTACCCAAGACCGTTCTACACAATGAAAAATCGTTGCATCCCAAATGTCATAGACTCCTTGTTAGAAAACACTGTGCTGGGGCGCCTGGGTGGCTCAGTCAGTTAAGTGTCTGCCTTCGGCTAAGGTCATGATCCCAGGGTCCTCTGGGATGGAGTCGCACATCCAGTTCCCTGCTGAGAGGGAAATCTGCTTCTCCTTCTGCCTGCCACTCCCCCTTGCTTGTGCTATCTCTCTTTCTCCCTGTCAGATAAGTAAATAAATACATAAAATCTTAAAAAAAAAAAAGAAAGAAAGAAACATTGTGCTGACCTTCAAAATGAATTTCAGAGCATCTCTCTGGCCACCACCTCCTGTCTTCCCAAGGATGTCATCTCATGTGACATCAACATTCCTATTCCCATAGGAGTTCTTTTACTCCTTGGGGCCTCCAGTCTACTGACCTACTGTTATTCTGCACTAATCTTTATTCCTCTCATGGCCTCACTTCCCTCCTCACCAAGCTTAGGTGCTGTCATCTCTATCATCTTTATCTGGCATAATTCTTGACTCGCGCTGAACATTCTGTTTGCTTTGGGTCTGCGTGCAGATGGATGGAGAAGAACACTAAATTTTATGGACTCACCTTAAATTTATGTCCACTAACGTCAAACAGATCCTCTGCCCCACTTGGCAATCCTACCTTATTTATTTAGTACTCCTGCTCTCTGAGACAGCTCTTTTACACCTTCACCTAAGCCTTGAGCCTCCAACTCCCATCCCCATTTCTCCCACTCAGCTGATGCCCTCACTTCATAATTCACGGGGGAAATAGAAACAATTGGAGTAAACCACCTGAGCTCCTCCAGCAAATTTGCATTCCTCCCGGTTTCCAAATCCTGGTAAAGGTTCTTTTCATTTGCATGCCTTTACTACTCTGAGCCATATGATGACTCAATTTTCTCACTGCTTTTCTCTATTTGAAAGATTGGGAAACCTTCTTTTGTGCAGTGTCCTGTAATATCATTTGGCTTTCATTTGATATAAACACATCATTTACATATTAATTCTGCCTTTGTTCTTTTCTCATTAGTCCATAACAATTAAAATAGACCATTACTCTGCCACACTATGAGTTTTTATGATGTCATATCAAAGTCTCCATTAATTAAATAACTTCATAAATTAAAGCCTTATTTGGTGACAATATCTTTCAGTTGGAAATCATCTCCACTAAAGAGCACAGTGGCAGACTTGGGACAATTTTAGCATTAGGACATACCAACCTAACAACCAGATGTGCTTACTGACACACTGAAAGTTGAAAGCGGTCACTTTAGGCGGTCGTTTGGTGCCAGTGACACTGAGAGCCGAAGAGAATGGATGAGGGGGAAATGAAGGACACACCCAGGCACTGCTGTTGGAAAGCACAGCTCAGTTATTGCGTTGTCCTTAGATCCTTTAGAATGTTCATTAGATTGAGCCACAAATTAAAATAAAAATTCTCCCAGTATCTTTGGAGCCATGAGACTATGCCACTGGATTTCAGTTTGAGAGGTGCTGACCTGCAGGACAGAGTTGAAATTTCTTACCTGAAAATACAAGGCCCTCATTTAACTGGAGGGTGAATTTGAATGGAACAGGAGTAAGATGGAGGCAGTGAGAGAGAAGTTATTAACATCGTCTTCCGGGGGAAGAGATGAGGAGAGCTAGAGTGGGGAAGGGAGAGACAGAATAAGGGTGGCATCAGATAGAAATGAAAAAAAAAATGGGGTATGGGGGAGAGGGAAGAAGAGCAGCATCAGAGGAGGCAACAGATTCTTTTATATTCATGTTATAGGTAGGGAAATGCAGTAGTGGACTGGACATCTTAATTTGGGATTTTATGTGTAGGTATTATTTTATAAGGATTTATTACCTTCCAGCTTTAAGAGAATACAGTTTGCTGATATGTCTAAATGATTTAGCAAGAATAGTGAAATTATGAGTATAAGCTAGACACAGAAGTTCTTGCTGTGGTGTGCAGTACTTGATACATTTACATAATCCCTAATTCTGCGGAAATTGTAGATCAATTTGATGGTTGATGAAGATTTTTACATTGGATAGGGAAGGGAAAACAGGTATATACTCTTTATAAACTACTTGCAAGGGACACCCCTATTAGGGATAGGAGGATTGAAAGAAAATAGATGGAAATTGATATAATAGTCCATACAAAAACCTTTCAAAAGAAAACTGGTGGATGCTGTATCAATATTAGACAAAATATGCTTTAAAACAAAAAGCATTATTAAGGTTATTTAATGATAAAAAAAACAATTCACTAGGAAGATATATTAATCATGAACCTACACTACCGACCAGCATCATTTCAAAAATATATAAAATAAAAATCGACAGAATCATCCTGAGATATTGAGAATATAGGTAATCATAGTTGGGGAGTTCCAAACATAGTCTCTCAGACACTGATAAATAAAATAACTTAAAAAATTAGACGGGATAAAGAAGACTGACATAATAAAACTGATCAAATGGACATATATAGGACATAAAACTCCATTAGCAGAGAATATTTACATGTAGAAAGTCTAAACACTGATGAATATAAATTCTGTTGGCTATAATTTTTATCCCAGGGAAGAAAAAATTCAAGAGCTGAAAAACCAATAGACATCAAGAATTTCATACATTTGGAAACTCAAGATCATACTTCCAAATGATTTTTGAGTCAAAGAAAAGTGACAAGAGAAATTAGTAGACGCTTTATTTTAAATCTTGTGGGGGTATAGTTAAAGGGATACACAGAGGGACACTTAGAATTCACAAATTCATATATTAAATATAAAGGAATGCTGGTTATTAGTGAGTTAAGCATTCAGCCAAAAAAGGATAAATAGAGTAAACCCAGATACAGGTAAGGGATAATAAAAAATATTACAAAAACAAATCAAATAGAATAGTAGAAAAAGTAATAGTAGAAATAGTAGAATAGTAGAAAAGGTCAACAAAGCAAAAGATGATTCTTTGAAAGATACTCCAAACACATATACATCTGGCAATCATGATCAATTACAGAAACAAAGAGGGAGGGGAGGACACAAATAACATTAGAAATGAAAAGGGAGTCCTAAGTATAGAGCCAGTAGACTGTATTGCAAGGTCAAAAGAATATACTATGAACAATTTGATGGTACCATATTTGAAAACATGTTCTAATAAATAAGGGTGCCCAGTACACAGATGATAATATACATTCTAAGCTTATATCCCAGCAAGAGACATGAGAAACATGATGTCTAACTCGAGTCTGGTGCCTTAGACCACTTGGCCGTCCTCACACTACTACCTGGTGTCTAGCTGAGTTGGGTTTGAGTCTGGCTTCCTGGAATAAAAAATCATTCATTCATACACATATTTATGAACACTTATTATCTACTTGGAATTGTGCTGCTGCTAGCTTATATTTTCATGAGGGAGGTAGACATTAAACAAATCAATACAAAAATAGATATTTACAATCGTGGTAAGTGCAATAGGAAAGGTAAGAGTGTTTAACTGGAGAACCTAATCTTACTAGGGTAAAGGGTAGATTAGCAAAGGCTTCCTGGAAAAGTATCATTAAAGCTGTGACCTAAATTATGAGCAGGAATTATCCAGGTGAGAAAGTGGTACAGAGTCCGAAGACATTGATCACAGAGTGGGAGGGTGGAAAGGTGTGAGATTCCATTTTGGCAATTGCCGTTGGAATATGGTAAGTGTTTGTATGAGCCAAATGCATTAAATTCACACATCTCTATAAAACACAAACACATTTTCACTTGTTAATAGATTTATGTAAATGCTTAAGAATATAATCTGTACGGAAAGTATAAAAACAAAGACAGGAAAGAAATAAACCAACTTCTTTCAGAATAGTGATTGCTGCTAGAGAAGGGAGAACAGAGGACCTTCTACAGCCATCTCTTGTTATTGGCAATTGTCTTCCTGAAAGGAAGTAGAAGTTAGCCACAGTCATGTGTTTGCTAATTTCTTTATGTAAGTGTTGGCCTTATCTGCAATGGATCCCTTAATTATAAAACATCAGGCAAACTTAGAGATGTCATTCTGAAGGGAGCAGTGGTTTAGACAGTACTACTCAAGATGGGAAGAGGGAGGTGCCAAAGTTGAGAGTAAGGATTTAGAACTGCACTGTCCAGCATGGTAGTCACTAGCCTCACAAACCTGTTGAGTACTTGAAATGTGGCCAATGTGAACTGAGACGTGCTCCAAGTGTAAAATATACACCAGATTCTGAAGAGAATATTTTTTAAAAATGCAAAATACTTCAATAATATTTTTGTAATGTTAATATGCCATCTTAATGTTATAATAATTTTGTAATATAATGTTAAAATGATATGATTGTGGATATATTGGGTTACATGAAAATTTACTAAAATTAACCTACCTGTTTCTTTTTACATTTTTTTTTAAGAATTTATTTATTTATTTGACAGATCACAAGTAGGCAGAGAGGCAGGCAGAGAGAGAGGAGGAAGCAGGTTCCCTGCTGAGCAGAGAGCCCGATGATGCGGGGCTTGATCCCAGGTCCCTGGGATCATGACCTGAGCTGAAGGTGGAGGCTTTAACCCACTGAGCCATCCAGGTGCCCCTCTTTTTGCATTTTTTAATGTGGCTCCTTGAAAATTCAAAATTATACAAGTGGCCAACATCATATACCTCTTGGACAGGACTGGTTTGGAAATTTTTGTAGTGATTTGACTTTGTCATAGTAACCAAGTGCATCTTTTAGTTGCATTTTATGACTGTATCATCAGCCCACAACGAATTGGAAATGAAAGATATAGTCCACTAGTATCATGTCACAGATAGTTTGCAAAGCTCTACTTGAAACCATTCATATCTTCCAGAGTGCTTTAGCTGTTGCGCTTACTGTAGGAAAATGCATTTATTGTCCGCTTCCTAGAGCTCTCTGAAATATCCTAAGGAAGTGACTGTTGAATTGATTTGGCCGCCTGAGTATGAAAAAAGTGATTGATAATGATGTTCTCAAATAACCCTCAGATTTGCTCATATTTATGTTCAGTTATGTAACTTATATATTGGAATTAGAATATAACAAATCTATTATAAAAAATACACCTTTTAGAAGTCCAGTTGAAGGATCTGTTTGGCATCAACGAGTGGTTATTTTAAGAATTGAAAAACAGAGGGTGGGGAAGCTCATATCTCAAATTAGTTACTTTGCAGTATTGATAATATACTTAAGTAATTGTCTTCCTTAGGTTTTGTTCTATAAAATTGACTTATTTTCATCAGAATGGACTAGTTAACATTGGACTTTGAGTTTGGCACATGTGAGCATGTGATTTACTGGGCAATTTTTCTCATCAAAACCTGGGCAGAACCATTTATTTTAAAACCAATATTTATTTTACAATGGGAAGGTGGAGCAGATTAAAGGAGCATAAAACCATGATAAATCACCCAATCTTTATCCCATAGAAAATCTTTTAAATGGCTCTTAAAGTAATGGCGGTAAAACCGTCTCAGAGAGTTTGTATTTGGATGGTTTTCTAGCATATGGCATAATTATGTAGATTAAAATCTAATTAACAAGGAATTTATAAATTTCAGGCATTGTCTGTGTGATTCTTTTTCAATAAAAAGTTGTGTGTTTTTTTCCTTAGCCGAGTTTCTGAGTCTTGCTCATGAGTAAAGAGAATCTAGTCTGAAATTTTCAGCTGTTATAAATCAAAGGCCCAAGAAGTGAAATCTCTTTTAGTTTTTAATTTAATAGTCAATTATTATATCAAAATTTAAGAACAATGTATATTTATGTTTATATAGACTATTATGCAAGAAAGGAATTTTTGTAACTTATCTCACTTTGTTTGATTTAGTTCTCATTTATATCTTAGGTTATAATAATTTCTGTAGTTAAAAATAATGGAGTTACATTTCTCTGATAGTATTCTTTAGTACTGTTGTAATGATAACTGAAGTCATATCCCATAGAATCTTGGACTGCTTAAAGAATGCAAAAAGGTAGAAAATAATTGAAATGGAAGAGATATAGTCATGGTGTGGGGGTGTCTGTGTCCTATTGTGGATGGTGTCCTGTTGTGAATGTTCTGTCTCTAGCTAATCGTAGACTCTTGGTCAGTGGTTGGCGAACTTTTTCTGAAAAGGACCAGAGACTAAATATTGTGGACTTTCTTGGTCTCTGTTCCAGTCATTCAACTCTGCTGTTATTGGGTGAAACCAGCCTTAGGCACTATATAAATAAATGAGTGTGTGCTTACCCTTTGACCCAACAATTCTATATCTGGGAATGTTCTCTGGGAAATGATCAGAGGGTTTGGCAAAGAAGTGTGTACAAGAGTATCCATCATGGTTTTACTTCATGGCATGGAAAGCTATTTTTGAGCCCTGGTTAATTAAAAGGAAAGCAACCAGATAGAACTCTGTGTGTGCTCCTACTTTGATGTAACGGAGGCCTGTATGTTGGGTTGGACCATGGAAAAGCAGAAGGAGGAGGAGGATGGATTTCCTATGAGGAACTTGGAACGTTGTTGCTCTCTTGGCCAGGATGTCCCTGTTATGGCAACAGATGCAGAGAGCTGCAGCCAGCACAAGCGGATTTTCTCCCATTGGTGACTTCATCCTCCTTGGTACAGTTTAACATTCAGTTCATCAAATGAAGTCCTCTCGTTGAGATTCCTTACACATCAGATTGCTGTCTAATTGGGATTTGGCATGGCACGGAGGACATTTCAGGAAGGGAATGTACTGGTCATTACGACCTCTGTGTGGCAGATAGACTGCAGGTTGTAGACTCCCGCTCTGACTTTATGGGCTCATGCGTTGATTGGTCTTGTGAGCTTGTTTCATGGGGTCCACCTCCTGAGACAGGGACTCTGTACCATGTGCCAAGAACAGCAAGGCTCAGGGTGCCAAAACCCGGTGAAGGACCTTCCTCAGATATGACTGATGACCTTCAGTTGGGGCCTCCTGCAGGTGACATTCTGTATTTTCACAGATAGAAAGCTCGAGCCTTTTCCTATTTGAAATTTTGCCCCTTCCCACTCACAAGTTATGTGCTTCTCTGGTTTTTCTCTCTTCAGCCCTGGCTTGCTCGGTTTTCCGTATTGCTTCTTGTCACCTGATGGAAGCACAGCGGGGAGAGACAGTGCACAGGAGACATTTCTGCTGCTGGTATTTTACTTTCTCCTAGAGTTTTCGGGGGATGACATTGATTTCGAGTGCAAAGAGTGCTCAGCTTTGGAGCAGGCCTGTGGAGAAGCAGAGTCCCTCAGGCCTGCTGCGAGGCCAGAATCCCCTTGTCCATCAACAGGGATTGGCATTTGTGTGAGACTGTGGGACATGCCCCTAATGGCAGGAGCTTCTGGCAGTGACAATCAGCGTGAGGAAAGGCAGCGGCCCGTTTATCCACCTGAGGGAGGCAGACATTTTGTGAGCTCCCATGATTTTTCTTCTCAGACTCTGGAACAGCATTTCACTATATTTTGATACAAATGTTCGAACTACACATTAGGGATAATTTCTACCTCATTTGGAGCACAAGTCAGAATGATCGTGTCTCCATTAGAGAAAATGAAGAGGCCTCTGCGTCTGACACTACTTCATTAAAGAGAAAATATTTTCCCAGTAGGCAAAAGCTGCTGGCTAAATACAGCCCCAAATTCAAGATCATTTCTACTAAGAACTCTTCCAGCTTCCTTTTTCATGAATTAACGGGGTCTGTGAAATTTACATTTCTTACAAAATATTTACCCATTTTCCCTTTTCAGCAGGTGAGAGAAAATCCTAATTCAAAACACATTCTTCTGTCACTTCGGAGGCTGATTGGGGGTGAGAGTTCTTTGATTTAAAGAAATCCCCAAAGCGATCAGTAAAACTGCTTATAGAATTTGAGGTTATATATCTCGAGGAAGACTTAGGTCTGAAAAGTTAAAGACTTTAATTTGTGAAGTGTTGATTGCATCACCTTGCTTAGCAATACAGTGAAGTCATTGTTTAAAAGTCAAGTGAATACATTTTAGCCTCATCAATGAAATGTATCAAGTACCATCAAGTAGTGAAATGATGTCAAGAAAAATAACATTTCATTTTTTCTTTGCATTCTTTGTACTGAAAAAAATGAAAATTGCCCTCTTTCTCTTTGAGTTCATGCCACAAGTGCTTTTAAAATTTACGTTGAATATTTAGATGTTTATGTGAGCGTAGCTCAATTTGTAAGTCTGAACACTATCAACACGACAATTAATTTTAGAAAACTGTCAGTCAGCAGACATGCTGGGACTAGAATAAGATGATTCATTTGCTCTATAGGCAGTAATGTATGTTATAAAAAAAATCAAGAGATAGTCACACAGAAAGGGAAAAAAATGAATGTAGATCAATAATTTAATTTAGCTCTGACCTGGCTAAGTTCTATAGCACGGTTCATAATTTTTCAGTGATAGACCCTTAACATTTTACGTATAGTCCTTCAGTTTTGTATTGATCTTTCCTAATGTGTTTAGAAAGAATACCATATCTCAGATCTTTAACAAAAAGTTTTGTTGGCCTGCAAATGTTAACGAAAATATGTCACTCTATTAACCTTATTTATTCTGTTTGCAAACCTACTTTTTTCCTGGCTAAATAATTTTAAAATTTAGAAGAGAAGTGGGTAATAAATGAACGATAACTTAGAGGGCAAGTTCATGGAGTTCTCTCTTAGTTAATAGATTCTTAGTCTTTCTGCATTACTTAATTGCTTATTAACACTGGAACTCTTGATGTTCTATGTATAGTGTATATTTATTCCGTGGAAAATTATTAATTTTTAATGGAACTAAGTGGCCACTTGGACAGGGGACCCTAGCAATTAATCAGGAGGCAAGTGATTGATTGACTTTCATGTTCATTAGTTATTCAAGAAAGTTCATTTATGAAATCTGTAACACTAGAACAAAGTTTTTATAAGTGAGGTGTGTTTGTGCCAGTACATTTTAGTACTGTCTGCATTTGTTCCTTTAATAAATATTTACTATGTGCTATGAGCTATGCACTGAGGATTCAGTAATGAGCAAGCTCGTTGCCCCTGTCCTCATGAAGCTTCCAGGCAGTAAGTAGAACAGAAATGCATCAGTGGGACGCCTGGGTGGCTCAGTTGGTTAAGCAGCTGCCTTAGGCTCAGGTCATGATCCCAGCGTCCTGGGATCGAGTCCCACATCAGGCTCCTTGCTCGGCAGGGAGCCTGCTTCTCCCTCTGCCTCTGCCTGCCACTCTGTCTGCCTGTGCTCGCTTGCTCTCTCTCTGACAAATGAATAAATTAAAAAAAATTAAAAAAAAAAAAAA
>PISX010006988.1:0-10562 GCA_004024625.1 Mellivora capensis | reverse complement strand
CTTAGAGCTGGATGAGACTTGAGAAGTCATCCCCGGGCTGCACCCTTGTGTTTTCCTGCCCTCAGCCTGGGCAGGTCCAATACCCAGAAAGGAAGTATGTTCATTCATGGGGGCATTTCTGGACTGTGTGGATTGTTTGAAAGTTCTTCCAAATAATGAAATAAAGCTTATTTCCTTACAAACTCTATTGGTTCCAGTTTCCTATTTTGGATAAAACTATCCTGTCTCATTCACCTTCTATTTGGAATACTTACCACCATTTTTCATGTTTTTGTGTGATTTGTTCTATTATGGGTATGTGACCCCTATTAGAAGTACGTACTCTGAAAACAAGATTGTGTCTGTTGTCGATCACTGGTATCTCTCCAGCACAATCTCAATGCTAGGGAATGTAACATGTGAATAAGTGCCTGTTTTGTCCCAAAAAGTTTTAGGGAAGAATGCATGGGTTAAAACCTTCCCTATTAGTCCCTTAACTATTTGACAACAACTGTCATGGTACTTTCCCTTCTCCAGTTTTTATCATCCTCAAATTAAGACTCTCATTTCCTTTAACTTTCTTTCCACAGGACATAGCGTGTGGTCCTTCACCCCAAATGCACCCTGCTTTGTTAACAGAAAAACTAAGTCTCTCACCAGGAACTTTGCAGAAGGCTTCACAGCTGCATGCTGATTCTGGGCCCTGAGGCATGTGGAAATGTTCTCCAGGCCAGCGAGGCCAGGAAGGGCACTTTCAGGAGTGCATTTAGAGCACTGGTATAAAAACCTTCACTCAGCTTGCAGGGTTTGTTTTTTGTTTTTTGTTTTTTTGGTTTGTTGTTGTTGTTTACCAGGCCTTCCAACTTCCTACTTGGATCCTCTTAGGGGAATTGTGGCTCTTTTTTGTCCATCTTCCTCATGAACCTATCTGTTCACCTTGATCACTTCCTTGATATTGCCCCACTTTTCAGGGCAGCCTCAGGTTTTGAACCAATGTTAGGGAGTTAGTCTGTGTTCAAATCTGGGTTCTATCCTTGTTTTTCATGGCCTGAGACAAGGGAGGGTACTTCTTTGAGATTTAGTGTTTTCTTTAAAATGCAGAAATAAGAATACTCACTTTATAAAATCGTTGTGAGAATTGCCAATCAATTACCTGTGAAACACCTGAACCATAGTAAATTCCCAGCACACCGTGAACCTCACCCTGCTCCCTCCCCTCTGGCGAGCTGCTTTAGCTCACTTCCAGGGGAATAGCCACCTATTCCAGATGCCCCCCCTCCCCCTCCCCGCGGACATCCCATGGGTGATCAGTAGAGGTGGAGCTCTTTCAGTGTCTTCCACCTACACAGCTGATGGGTTGGCTTCTCCATCTTTTCTTTCAACCTCCAGAGATTTTTTTTTTTAATTGGGCTGTGCAGGAATCAGATTCAATATATTCTGCCTTTAATTTCTCTCCTTCTGGGTCTCTGTTTCTCCTGGTTTTACAAGGGCATAGCTTTCTTCGATCTCGCCTCTCTTCGCTTCATGGGTAACCAACGTACTCATTTCATTCTGGTCAAGATTTCTCTCAATAGGGTTATTGCAGATTGCTGCAGCTGCGATCAGTGTTTACAATCTGACGACGAGCTGGAGATTAAGGCTTGTCATCACTATTTAATTAACCCCAAATTAAGCAGTTTCTGGTCCCATTCCGTGCCCTTCCACATACCCGAGGGAGCTGCTAACACAGTGCCTGGGGTCCTAACAGATTCCGGGTGGTCCCTGTGGAAAGCAGGGCCCGGCTTAGCAGCCACTCTGAACAGCAGTACCGTTTGATCCCTACTCGAGTGCTGGAGGACTGAAGCGAGACAGCTTTTTCAAGTGTGTGTAAAGGGAGGGAAAGATGGGAGAGCAGTCTTGTAGTTCTGGGAAGTGTGTGGTCCTTGAATGGCAGAGAGGATGAGCCAAAAAGTATTCCAGAAACAGAAAAAAACTCTCTGTTTCTAATATTAAAAAAAAACTTTGTTTTTTATGTTATAGAAATAGTATATGCCAATAGTAAAATTATAAATGGTGACTGTAAAAGAAAAAGGGCGGGGGAGGAGAAAATAAATTCATCTAAATTCTTTTCCTTCAAGCTTGCTTTTTTAAGGCTTACCTGAACTGTTCAGTATGGTCGCCGCTAGCCACATGTGGCTTGTGAATATTTAAAATGTGTCAAGACTGAATTGATATGTGCCAAGCATAAACTACATACCAGATTTTGAAGGCTTAGTATAGAAAAAAAATTATTATTATTTTGGTATGTTGGGTTATATAAAATATCATTAAATGAATTTCACCTAGATCTCTTTGTTTATTTTTATTTTTTAATTAAAAAAAAGATTTATTTATTTATTTGACAAAGAGAGAGAGACCACAAGAAGGGGCAGAGGGAGAGGGAGAAGCAGACCACCCAGTGAGCAGGGAGCCCAGTGCAGGGCTCGATCTCAGGACCCTGAGATCATGACCTGAGCCGAAGGCAGACGGTTAACCGACTGAGCCATTCACGCGCCCCTCCCTTTACTTTTTTAAATGTGACTACTACACATTTTAAAATTAAAAATGTGCCTTTATTGTATTTCTATGGGACAGCGCTATTTTAGAGTTTTTACTTTGCATATATAAATTTTTCAAAAACAAAAACCAGATATTCTACATATTTGTATCTTCCTTTCTCGGTTCATAATAGATTGTGAATATGTTCACGTCCTGAACTATTTGATAGGGCACGATTTTTAATAATTTGTAGTATTTCATTATATGGTGTGCCTTAATTGATTAATCCCCTAGGTTGAACATTCAGGTTATTACCATTAACATTTTTTCTAATTATTCTTGAATGTAATTCTGACTATATATTTGGCTTTATAGTTAAGTATGCTCCTAAGATTTGTTTCTGGAAGCCTGCAGAGCCCGAGGTAGGGCTTGATCTCACAACCGTGAGATCATGACCTTACCATTACTTGGGTCACAGGCTTGCTTGTGGTGTTTTAGCAAATTGCCATATAGAGAGGTAGAACTGATTCATACTTATTTTGGCGGTTTATGAGAATGCTCATTTTACTTCACCTTTTTTAACACCAAATATCATCATTCTTTCTTTTCACTCTTAAAAAATGTTTTTAATTCTTAAAAAATTTTATTTTTAATTTTTAAATTCTATTTGTTCAAGTATAGTCGACATACAATGATACGTTAGTTTTAGCCATACAGCACAGTGATTCAACAAGTCTATAGGTTATGCTCTGTTCACCCCAAGTGTAACGACCAGCTGTCACCATACGTGCTGTGGCAATGCCATTGACTATATTCTCTGTGCAATACCGTTCATCCCTGTGACTCCTTCATTCCATAACTGGAAGCCTGTGTCTCCCACTCCCCTTCACCTATTTTGCCCATCCTCCTGACCACTGTAATTGGGCAACCACTGATTTGTTCTCTTTATTTTTTGGGTCTGTTTATGTTTATTTGTTTGTTAGATTCCATATGTAAGTGAAATTATATTATTGTTCTTAATTCTTATTTTAATGAGCAGCATTGTTATGGGTTTGCTCAGCAAATTGATGAGTCTTGGGCTTGCTACCTTCTATGCTGGTCCTGTAGGTACTTCAGATGACTTTCCTTTATCCATCAATTGTTCTTTTATCCATCAACTATTGAGTATCCATAGTATGTCCAGCACTGTCCAAAAGATTTGTAGAAGTCACGGTATCTGATTCTCAGAAATCCCTTATATATTTTTAAATTTTTATTTATTTATTTGAGAGAGAGAGAGAGAGAGAGCAGGAGCGCGAGGGGGAGATGGAGAGAATCTCAGACTCTGTGCAGAGCCCGAGGTAGGGCTTGATCTCACAACCCTGAGATCATGACCTAAGCTGAAACCAAGAGTTTGATGGTCAACCAGCTGCACCTGGAAATCCCTTATATTTAATATTTAAGTTGGAAAAGAAAAGAAGAGAAAATAAATAGGGCGTGGGACCATGTGAGTCTTCCTTACCATAATATTCCCAGCACCTAAACAGAGTTCTTGGCATATGGTAGACTCCCAATAAATATTGTTGAATAAATTCACAAACAAGTGTATGATAATATTTACACAATGATGAGGAGAACAAAATAAAAGGGAGATGATTCTGAGATAGGAACAATTAGGGAAAGCTGCCTGCCATTGTCTTAACCCAACAGAAGCCAGTGGGCTTGGGATCTGAGTCCACAGAGGGCTGTAGGAGAGAGACCACCAACAGAGCAGACTAAGGATCCCAAGGGGTAAATGGAGAAAAGCCAGGACACCAGCTCTGACCCTGCTCTCTGGCATAAGGCATTTACCCTTTCTGAGCTTTGATTTCCTCCTCTGTGCATACTAATCCCTACCTCAGAAGATTTTAATGGAAATAAATGAAGGAGAGCCCTTAGCACATGATACTTCTTTACTTGTACTCATCAGTGGCTTAGTTATATCAACTTCTTACTGTCTGTTCCTTTAGCATTTCTTACGAGTAAATCAGAAGGGAAAACAGAGGAGAAACTTACCCCGATAGACCCGGACCTTCTATTTAGACTTGAAAAGTTCTGCACACCCCAGTGAGGTGACCATTTGCGTGCTGAATTGTGCATAGCAAACCCTTACACTCTGCTAAAAATCTGTAGGATTTTTCATGTAGTTGGATAATTAGGCCACATGCTGTTGGCTCTGCTCAAAAATGGTCATTTAAGTGTCCTTTTATTATTTTTGGCATCCACTGGGAAGTTTAAATAGCTACTGCCAGTGTGGTTTCTATAGACTCTTTTAAAAAATGCTGAAATTGAACAGAGTTTAATAAAATTGCTGGACTGTTAGCTCTAGCAAGCTCTCCCAGAGATAAACCTGAAAAAACAAACCCCAAGCCCCAACGTAAATACTTCTATAAATCGGGGGCTTTCACAAGTGCTTTAGGGGAATGCAGTTTGAGTCATACAGAGTTAAGTTTACAAGCAAGGGTGGAAGCTGGCAGCTTCTGAGTTAATTTTTACCCCCTCATTCCCCTTGGCTTAACAGAGATCTGTGTACTAAAAATGAGAGGCAGCATTCGGAACCAAGGGACCCCAAAATATCATCTCCTTAATTTTTTACATAAAAAAAAAACCAACAACTACCCAAAAACGAATAGTGAGGTAGGGCAAAATAAATGAATATACTTCAAGTGTATGAATTTCTTAAGTTACCAGGCCCTTTTAAGGAATGTAATTTTTAAATGAATAAGATGTCAAATAAGAACAGCTTATATATGTATGCAACCTTTACAAGGTCCTTGTCACTATTTAATATGCTTTATGTGTATTATCTCATTTAATCCTCACAGCAGCCCTGTGAGTGAAGAGCATTTTATTCATTTTGCAGATAAGGAAAGAGAGATTCGGAGTAATGAAGCCAAGTGATTTCAGCCTCCTGTTTAGTAAGTGGCAGAGGCAGGGTTGAAACACAGAGTGCTTGAGCCCAGAGTTGAACTCTCAATTGCTATTCTATGCCAATTCTCTCTTACGAAGTAACCTGATAATGTGAAATAAATTTTTTTAAAAGATTTATTTATTTATTTCATAGAGAGAGAAAGTCGGGGGAGGGACAGAGGGAAATGTAAGGACCTATTTAGCCAGAGTGACTCCATCTTGGTTAAAGCCATTTTGTTGTTTGTGCAGTAAAACTTAAACTGACCCTGCCCCCCTCCCCCCAGAGAAACTTACTTAGAAGCAAGTCTGGGAAACTAGTAAAATATGGTCATCTAGTTCCTAATAACAGAGCCCAGAATACAAGGCCAAGTCAGCCAGTTCTTGATAACAGAGCCCAGAATACAAGGACGAGTCGGGCCAGGTGGAGACATCCAATCAGTAAGAAACACACCTACTTTTTCCCTAACCACCAAAGAATATAAACCCCGCAGTTTGGGTGCCAACCTTGAGCGCCAATTCTGACCAGAGTAATAGGTTAGATCAAACAGCTACTATAGGGTAAATTGTAATTCAGTTGGCCACCTGTGTGTGACCTAACATGACTACAATCTCATTGGTCACCTACGTGTGGCCAGACTTTTGCTCTATAAGAGATAGCCTGTAAGATGCGGAGGGGTCGCTCTCTTTGGAGGCGGTCCTGGCCGGTCAGTCTGACTTCTAATGCTTGGCATAGAATAGAGCTTTGCATAACTTTCACCTTGCCTCAGTCTTGTTCCCCTGGCCAATCAGTCTAACTTCTAATACTTATCATAAAATAAAGCTTTAAATAACTTTCACTTTGTCTCAGTCTTGTTTCATTTAATAACGGACCTAACAGGAAAGAGTCTTCAAGCAGACTCCCCGCTGAATGCAGAGCCTGATGTGGGTCTCGGTCTCGATCCTATGACCCATGTGATCAACCTGAGCTGAAACCAAGAGTTGGACACTGAACTGACTGGGGCATTCAGGCACACCCTGAGGAAATTTTGTTAAAGATAATAGCTTAGGTAAGCCTGTGTGGGAGACTCAGGTACAGTTTTTATTCCCATAAATTACCTGCAGATTTTAGACACATTCTTTGGTTTATGAGTAGACAACACCTTCTTAATGGCGCTCAGTATCAAATCTGCTGCCCTTGTTGAGCTAAAGGTGTTTTATAGCCAATGAAGCAGTGTTTACTGAGCATTTGGTTCATTTTAATGATTTTTGATTTTTAAAAGCCAAAAGTTATTAAAAAATGTGACTTACACTCATTATATCATGTGTTGAAAGGTATTTTTAATTGCAATTTTATTGACTCTGAGAGGATGCATAGTGGATTCCACAATTTTAATTAACTGTTCCTCCTCTGACATTTCATTACTGGTTTCAGAAGTGATAGAGAATGCCAGAGCTACCTGTCAGAATTTTTCTGTACAGAAGCGAAGATGGAGAAATGTTCGACTGTCTTAGTAATTGGAGAAGAAAGGCAGAGAAAGGAGGGGGATGGATGTTAATTTTACATGGGACTAACATAGTAAACAAAACTTCCATCATTTTAGGTAAATTATTTTAAAGATTTTTATTTATTTGAGAGAAAGAGAGAAAGCACGCGTGCACACGCAGTGGGGAGGGGCAGAGGGAGAAGAAAATTTTAAAGACTCAGTGAGTCTAAACCGGGAGTCAGATGCTTAACCAACTGTACTACCCAAGCACCCCATTTTAGGTGAATTTTTAAAAATTTGGGCAAGTAACAGACTAATTGGAATTAAAAATAAAGAAATCACTTACTTCAACTTTATATTACAAAAACAAGAGCTTCCTCCTGAAAGCAAGCACCTCCCAGAAATCACATATATCTTTACCTGAAAGAGTTTCTGAGGATTTGCTGTGAGTCAGAAGAGGCAAAAATGTGAAGGTCAAAGATAATGGGTCCCCATCTAACACCGGACTGATTTGCCAAGCACCCAGGACACATTTTTATTTCTTTTTTTATAGTAAAAGCCAGAGAGAACACAGCGGAGTTTAAATACAGTTTCTGTCTCTGGTGCCCACATGGGCAGATCAAGGTAAGGAGGCCAATTTATCCGGCAAATGTGCCCAAGCACATAATTACCTCCCTTGACATCTGATGAAACTTTGCCACATCCCCACAGAAAAATCTCTGGGCAGTCTTTCCGAGTCATTTTCAGAGATCTCGCCATGGCAGGTGAGCTTATTTATTTATTTCCATGTTGAGACCTTTATCTTTCCAGGCTCTCTTTTAAGGTTTACCTCCGGTATAATGAATGGAGACAGCAGGTACTTCATTACCAGGTATCTCCCTGCTGCAGGCGCTGCCCAGAGAAGTTTCTCTCTGTTTGGCTTGCAAGCCTCATTTATTTTCCTGGGCTTTCTAATGTGGGCTGAGCCCAGCTGACTACATTATTAAATTACCATTATTACACTGTGATGTCTTGGCATAACCAGGGGCTGAGTTGGAAAGGTTAGCATTGGACGGGCACCATGTTTTCTCCCTTTCTTGAGTTGCCCCAAATGGACCTTAGCTGACATGCTGGGTCAATATCAGCACCAACGTTCTACCAAGACAAGGGCAGATCTGACTACAACTGAGGCATTTCTTCTACAGTTAAGGAATGAGCATTTCACTTTTAAGTAGTTTGATTTGATTTGGGATTGACCAGACAACGCATGATTGAAATTTTTTTGTGGGGGTGGCATTTGACATTCAAAATTATTTGACATTTTAGAAGGTATAATGTCATTTTAAAAGCTTTAGCATCACTAATATATTTGCATGTAACTCATTGATGGTTTACACAAGCTTTCAGAGACTGTCTATTCTCAGCAGAGAAGTTTTTTTTTTTTTTTTTTTAAGATTTTATCCATTTACTTGACAGACAGAGATCACAAGTAGGCAGAGAGGCAGGCAAAGAGAGAGGGAGGAAGCAGGCTCCCTGCTGAGCAGAGAGCCTGATGTGGGGCTCGATCCCAGGACCCTGGGATCATGACCAGAGCTGAAGGCAGAGGCTTTAACCCACTGAGCCACCCAGGCACCCCAGCAGAGAAGTTTTAATTAAAAATATTTCATTGCCTTTTCAGGCCTCCTTAAATTAAGGCACTGCTCTTAACTTCTGTTTTTCTGACTCTCAGACTCTTAATAATCAGCCTACTGTTATCTGCTATGACAAAAGTTACTGTTGTCTTTCTTATTTTAAGTGTTTTCTCCTTCATCAATATATCACCAGTGCCTGCACAAAGCTAGCACATAAGAGGTGCTTAGTAAATTCTTGTTGCATGAATGGTTTCATGTTGTCCGGGGATTACATGTTTTAATCATCCTGGAATGTGTTTTCTCACATGTGCTCCGCTGGTTCCCAACTTTGGAATTTTACCCACCTCTCAGCAATGTCCTTCGCCTTTCAAGTCTTAGCCCTGCTTATTTTGATTAAGTTTTCTCCTATCCTTATGCAAGCACAGTTTCTCCTATATAGTAGGTACTCAGCAAACACCTTAATGAGTTATTGAATGACTCTACACCTATACAGTTAACTCAAGAAAAATTATGTGCGACATTTTATCAATCGTTTTTATGGTAACTCAAAACTCTTCAATGGTTCCCCATTCCCTTTAGCAGTGGTTTTCTAATTATGCCAGTCTGATCATGGGATCACCTTTTCTCTGCTTAACATCCTTTATGGGCTTCTCATTACCCTCAGGAAAAGCTTATTATTATTTTTTTAAAGAATTTATTTATTTATTTGACACAGAGAGAGAGAGAGAGGGAGAGAGAGAGAGAGAGAGAGATCACAAGTAGGCAGAGAGGCAGGCAGAGAGAAAAGGGGAAGCAGGCTCCCTGCTGAGCAGAGAGCCTGATGCAGGGCTCAATCCCAGGACCCCGAGATCATGACCTGAGCTAAGGGCAGAGGGTTAACCCACTGAGCCACCCAGATGCTCCATAATTTAAGCTCTTTAAACATGACTTAAAGTTCTACCTCTTCAGCAGTAGTCCTCCCCAAGCCCCCTTTTCTCATTCTCATCTTGATCCTACGGTTCATTGAAGGTTCATTGAACCTGTGATGTTTTCTCTCCCCCAGAGCCGTGACAGTTTGGGTTCCCCTGGGGAGAAGGACCTTCATGTACCTCTTTCCTTAACTAGTTCCTGTGAGGCTTCAGATTGGTCTCATCTAAAATATCACCTTCTCGAGATGGCCTCTACTGCCAACTCCCTTTTACTGCCAGCACAACACCTGCCTTGACCACCACCATCTCCAACACACCAATACCATCTGCCTCTACTAGTCCAGATAATTTTCCTTCTTTATATGCCTATGAGATATTGTATCAATAAAATAGAATAACATGGGATTTTTTTTTTTTGCCAAGTCATGAAGTATTAAATTAATGCAATTTAAATGGCGAATCTCTGCAATTTAAAGCTTTTCTTCCACAAGTTTCTTTTGAACGTGTTCTTGGTCAATATGTGCCTCTCCCACTCTGCATAGACACGCAACTGTTTTTTTTTTTTAAATTTTTTTTTTAAAAACATATAAAGTATTTTTATCCCCAGGGGTACATGTCTGTGAATCGCCAGGTTTATACACTTCACAGCACTAACCATAGCACATACCCTCCCCAGTGCCCATTACCCTACCCCCTTTTCCCAACCCCCCTCCCCCCGGCAACCCTCAGTTTGTTTTGTGAGATTAAGAGTCACTTATGGTTTATCTCCCTCCCGATCCCATCTTCTTTTCTTCTTTTCCTACTCCCCCAACCCCCCATGTTGCATCTCCACTTCCTCATATCAGGGAGATCATATGATAGTTGTCTTTCTCTGATGGACTTATATCACTAAGCATGATACCCTCTAGTTCCATCCACATCATTGCAAATGGCAAGATTTCATTTCTTTTGATGGCTACATAGTATTCCATTGTGTATATATACCACATCTTCTTTATCCATTCATCTGTTGATGGACATCTAGGTTCTTTCCATAGTTTGGCTATTGTAGACATTGCTGCTATAAACATTCGGGTGCACGTGCCCCTTTGGATCACTACGTTTGTATCTTTAGGGTAAATACCCAGTAGTGCAATTGCTGGGTCATAGGGTAGTTC